>PVJD01008142.1:0-75803 GCA_004026545.1 Mormoops blainvillei | reverse complement strand
GCAATTAACATAATCAAAATCTGTTTGGAAGTGGGTACAACAAAATAAACTACATTTTCTTTTACTGGATGATTTTGATTTGAGCTGGATATTTTTTCCTCAAGTCCCACTGACTCATGTAGTCTATTCTGACCTTTTCAAAAACAGTGCTTTGGCTTTTTAGCCCTGGCTGGTGTGGCTCAGGGGATTGAGCACTGGCCTGTGAACCGAAAGGTCACTGGTTGGATTCCGGTCAGGGCACATGCCTGGGTTGCTGGCCAGGTCCCCAGTTGGGGGTGTGTGAGAGGCAACCGATAGATGTATCTCTTACACTTTGATGTTTCTCTCCCTCTCTTTCTCCCTCCCTTCCCCTCTCCATAAAAGTAAATAAATAATATATTAAAAAAATAAAAATAAAAACAATGCTTTGGCTTTTTAGACTGTTGCTTTGTATCAAGGGAGATAGTTTTGGGAGCTACCAAAGAGGAAGTCATCCAGGCGAATCTGAAACACCTGTGAAATTCAGAAGCAGGTCAGGTATTTCAGATATGCGAAGAATGGGGTAGCTGAAGGGAGACAGACTGATTGTGTGTGTGTGTGTGTGTGTGTGTGTGTGTGTGTGTGTGTGTGTATGTGTACGTGTATTTGGCTTTCTCTAAAGGAAGAGGAATCCCTTCCATTTCGGACCCACTATGGATCCTATCAGTCAAGGTCAGAGATCCATCCTGCCTGCCTCTCTGTGTCTAATTCTTTTCAACAGCATCCTCTGCTTACCTTAATTCACTCTCTTCTTCACTCCATTTTTGTTTTATTATATGGAATAAGTCACACTTCCTTTAGTCTTGTTCTAATATACTAGGACCAGCTCACAGTGATATAAACTGGTGAGTGGTTCTGGACCCAGAGGTCTGGTGGCTCATTTCTTAACACTGAAGTTGGGGAACATCATTGAGCTGGTCTTCAATCTTTAATCTTCTCTACTCTTCGGGCGAGACTAGTGACACCCCAGAAGAGTAGGTAAGTAGGGAAGCAAATGAGGAATCTTGGAGAATTTCAGGTTCCCGAAGCTGTGCCGCTATATTCTTCCATCTCTATTTTCCTTGAGTCTGTCCAGGAAAAGGATATCCTTGTCAGCATTACAAAACTTTCCCACCTGCGAATGTAAGACCAGGACTACAGAGCATTGCTACACATTTGGAGAGAAGTTGCCTGGGAGTTGGTGATTATTTCTTTTGTTTTGAAGTCTAGCATGGGTGAAAAGGAGGTGAATGAATGAATGCTAACGTCATAAGTTACCCTGTGATTGTAACTGATTATGGTAAGCCTTCTCGGGGGGTCTGAATCCCTTGAGGAGCTTTGTCCAAGATTTCTCAACTACTCTGAGATATTATCCAAAACTGGTGACTGAGTAGGAGAACTCAACAGCTGCTCGCAGCCCTGCCCGTTCTTCTGGAGGCAGCTCTATTCATATTTCGCTAAAGCTGTCATTCGAAAACTCCTGGCCCCATTATAAGGGTTTTGAATTTTTTTTCACTTTTCATATCTATATCTCATGATACGGTATAGAAATTGGGGAATAATCATTTAAAATGAGCCAGAGATTGACTAACAGAAACCCAAGGAAGGCATCATTTCCCAAGCAGCGGATAGTGAGATTTAGAAAGCAATTGCAGAGCGAAGAGCAAAGAAATGATGAAGATGATTCAGGAAGAGAGGGCCACTGGGACAAGAGGCATAGAGGACGGTGGACCATGACTAAAGACGTCTAGGAACAGAGAAAGGGGCTTCAGTGGCGGAGGAAGAAAGCGTCGTTTAGACTTGATCTGTTTGTACCTACAGGCCAGCTTTCCCCGAGACTAAATTTAACAGAGACATAAAATTGGTTTGGAAGGAAAGACACATGACTTCTTCATTAAAGTATGTCCAGGTAAATTATGTAAAGGTCGGCCAAAAGCAAAAAATAAAAAACAAAAAACCATCTTAAATCTTAGTTCATGATAATGGAAGGGATTGAAAGTAAACACAGGGTCTCCCATCTGAGTGGAATATTGTTATCGTTAATTTAGTGTCGGTGCCTTTTGCTTAAGATGCTGTAAACTGAGGACCCCATAATGGATTTCTAAAAAACCCATGAATGAAGAGTAACCCGTCAGAAGTCAAGTTCAATCCTGCACTTGGTAACATTATGTTTATAGATGAATTTTTGCAGGTACAGTGGAGTCTAACTCACCATATATTCTTCCTCACAAGTTGGATTAATTCTTTAAAATGATAGCAAGAAAAAATGGGAAAAAGAAAACATGAACAGTAGCCCAACTTATTTCTTTACATAATGAACTAAGTCAAGTCTCATTGCTTGGCAATTTTCTCCCCTGTGATTTTTTCAGTGGAAAAATACCTGAAATTTATCAATAGTTACTGAAATTCAACTAAACAAAGTAAGTTAAAAAGAATCAATAGGCATTGCAATAATAAGGAAAAACATTCAAAGGCAATATAGCGTTTATTTCCAATTACCACTTCATCAAGTCTGAGTTACAAATTAAGTCTTTTACATGTTTCAATTAACAATTTAATGGTGCTTTAGAGAGATAAAGAGTATTTTAAAAAGGAACCAAACCTCTGATAAAGTACACACAATTTCCTTGCAAAAGAAAACCTTATAAAAGCTTCAAGCTATGAGAAAAACCCGGGAGCAGATGATTTGCGGACTGTACTATCCCCCACAGTTATATGAGGCAGCTGTTGTTTTTGTTTGGTTGGTTTTTGTTTTGTTTTGTATTTTAATGTTCCCTTTTTGAGACCTTCTCCTATAGCACATGTCTCTTCTAATATTCTTTCATGAGGAAAGGCCAGCTAGCCCACCGTGCATCTAGCCAACAAATATTTATTGGGCACCTGCCTTGTGCTAGATGCTTAAGTGCTAGGACATGGGGATTCACTGATGAGTAACATCCAGTCCCTTCTCTTAGGGATATTTTTGTCTAGTGGTAGAGTCAGATCCATAAACTAATAGTTCTAAATGTAATATGCCTAAGACAATAACCAAATGAAGAAGAGCCATAGTGAAGACTAATAAATTGATTTACTCTAATGTGTTATATCATTTCATCCAAAAGTTTTTAAGTGAACATAAGAATATCACACACACACACACACACACACACACACACACACACAGATTCCTATGGGTGAAATTCCAGGTATATGTGATGAGGGTTGTGTGATCTCTGATGTGCATATAGGTGAGCTTGTTACAAATTTTCATTCCAACTCCGGACTGGATAACGCCAAAGAATGTTACAGCTTCGAGGAACTGCTGAGTATATCTAATTGTCTCTCTCATTTTATAAATGAGGAAGAGTGAGACCTGGAGAAACTTTGTAATTTTATCAAGAAGACACAGATAATCACTGGAAATCAACAATAGAGTTCACCCTCCTAGTCCTTAGTACAACATGTTGGAGAATAATATTTTGTATTTATCCATAACACGTCCATTTGCCTGGTCTTCTCTAACGTGACCTCCCTTCAAACTCAGGACCCATATCTCTCATTCTCTCTCTTCTATGCTGCTGACAAAACCTTCCATGTCAGCAGCCACATCTTCTAAATAAAGCTAACAATCTTGATTTTTTTCAAATAAGAGAGTTAGATAAACAGAGACCCAAGATAGAAAGCCATTCTGAAAAAAATTAGGTAGTGTCTTGTAGCTTTTTTGAGTGGTGTTATCAACTTGAAATAAATGCTCATTGGACATGTAGCAGTAATACGTGTTTTGTCTGATTCATGGACAGAGTATTGGTTTCCTATGGTTACCATAATAAACTATCACAAGTGTGGTGGTTTAAAAAAATAGAAATTTATTTTTATAATTTTGGAGAGCAGAAGTTTGAAGCCAATGTCACTGGGCTAAAGTCGAGACAATACTGCCTTACCTAGACGTAAGGGAGAATCTTATTCTTTCAGCTTGTGATGGCTGCTGGCATGCCCTGGCTTGTGGCCATATCGCGTTAATCTCTAGCATTGCCTTCTCCTCTTCTCTAGTGTCTGCCTTTCTCTTTTTAAAGGACACATGACTGCACTTAGAACTCACCCAGATAAAGCAGGATAACCTCCTATTTCAAGGTTCTTAACCACATCTTCAAAGGCCTTTTTTGTCAATCGCATAACATTCACAGTTTCCAGGTATTAGGGTGTGGCTACTTTTGCAGGGCCATTTTCCAGGTCACTGGAGGCAGATAACTGGTTGTCCATTCTTCAGCCAGACACCAAGATACGGAGCTCCTTTTCACTTCTTTCTCATTCATTGTGCACATAGCTACTGTGCTCAGATCATTCAGGGACTTTCACTAGATTTTTTTTTTTTTTTTGCTTTCACCTCTCAAAAATGTCTTATGATTTTCCTCATAACCTGTCATTTATGCTATTTTTCTAAGTGTTGGCTATCTGTCTAAATCAGTGCCCTGAGGTCATCAAAATCACTGCGGAGCCAAATGAAAACTCAGGAGGAAGACTCAAGAGATCTGTGTTTTACATGTTAGAAGAACTTTGTTGTTCTTTATACCTATTTTAGTGTTGAAGTTAATCTTCTGATAATGACTGCTGTGTTCAAAGAATCAAGGGTTCTTATTCTCAAACACATTGTCAGATAAGATGGCTTTAATAATGACCATTGATTCACTGTCAGGTGGATCTGCGCTCTGTGACAACTTTTCAATATTATAGACTTTACCAAGTAAAAAGCCACCCTCTCATCCTGTGTACTGAAATAAAAATGGTGAGTGAGGATGACAACCAGAAACCCTGTGGCATGGAAATAAATATAGATGCGCCCTTTTGTGCCTTCTGAGAACTTCTGTGCTAGAGATGGACTCTCCAGTGTGTCAGTTTTTCTGATTTCAGTTGACATCCAGGCTTACAAAGCAGCTTTGTGGTGGGGCCAGAGGGCGCCACAGATTGTTATGTATGAGGTAGAGACTTCAGCAAACAGGCTATACGGGAATAAGACTCGGTATTGGTCCAGGCCGTCAGACGGAGAACCACTGTGAGACAGAGAAGCAACCACTTCTGGGGTTGGTTTCCTAAGAACAGTGTTTAGGTTCCACCCTCACGAGTGAGCTCTGGCCCAGTTCAGAACCGAGCTGGATGCCAGTGGCAATGGCAGAGAGGAGTTAGTGGGCTACTTTCTGCTGAAGAATAAATACTGGTCAAGAGCTCACCATGTCCTAGGCATTCTTCCAGGTACGTACTCGTGATTTTGACTGTATCAGTCCCTACAGCTGTGTTCCCCAATTCCCTACTGACTTTTTCTGCATAACAAGAAAATTCCACTCTTCCCTAAAAGAGAACCCTTCATTTTCTTTTTAATTTAAAAAAAATTGCTGTTCAATTACAGCTGTCCCTATTTCCCCTCATTGTTTTTCCCTGCCCTGCCCGCCCCCCTCTCCCACATTCAATCTTCCCTCCTCCCACCCCGTTGTCCTTGTCCAGGGGTCCTTTATACATGGTCCTTGACTCTTCCCCTTCTTTCCCCCTTTATCCCTCTCCCTCCTACCCCCGGTCACTGTTAGCTTGGTAAATTCATTTTCATGCACAGAAACTTGGCTCATGCTGTAAACACTTAGGTAGTGGTGTTTGAAGGGCTTAATTCCTTGCCAGCTGTAGCTGCTGGTTTACTGAGTATAGGAAAAGAATAGCTGAGGACTTTAATTAACATTTCTTCAGCTGAAGAAGAATAAACAAATTATTTCTGATATATCTACCATACCCTCCAAACGTGACCGTAAATATCTTTCTTCTACAAATTTCTTTTCTGTATAAATGGTACCTCTTAATCTTTTCTTAAAAGGTAAAAATATAATCATCTTTTCTTTTTCCCAGCCCAAAGATAACCGCATTTCCCTCAAATTACAAGTAATTTAGATTTTATATTCTTCCAAGAGAATTTCAAGAATCACAAATGGATAGGAACTATTAGTTTTATTTTGGAACATGACAAGCCATCAAACCAAGGAAGAAGAAAGATTGAATGTATACAAGGTAGCAAAATGTATGTTAGAATAACTAAAAGCCTTAACTCCTTGACCACAAAGCTTATCTGAGCATGCATGTCTCTACGGATTAAATGTGAAATAACATCAGCCTTGCTGTGTTGTAAGGATAACATGTTTGTAAACTGGAAAACCCATGTCACATGTTGTAAGTAATGGAGAAATGTTCTTCAGTTGCACAATGATCCCCTTAACGAATGAGCAGACTGATCAACATTTACGTTTAGGCTCTAGCTTACCCATACTTTTCTTGGCTCCTTTTCCAAAAGGAATGTGGCAGTAGTTGTGAAGGAATTACTCTAACTGCTCAGGCACCTGCACTTCTGTTTGGCCACCCTGGTCTCTTTTCCAAGGCCCAGGGCTTTGATCATTTATTCTCATCAGCGTTGGCTCTGGGTATGGAGCATTCACAGGCAGAGCATCAGCACGTCCCTCAGAGGGAGTTCCAGGGTCGGCGCCCTTTTGTGAACCTACCACGCCAGGAGCACTTTCCACTCCCTCTTCTCTCGGAGGCTGGAAGGAGAAAACAAGATACTGAGGACTGGGAATGAGGGCGTCTTCAGCCCTGCACTTTCTCTACCCTTTGCTTTATCCCCCAAATGGATGAAGAATGTGTCACTGATGCTGTAACCACTCCTCTTTCATACTGGTCCCAGGGCAGATTGGACACAGTGTGTTTGACCTTACCCATTCCTGAAACACTGACATTCTTCTAAAATGTTTTCGAAATAACTGCTGCCCAAGGCTCTGAGCAGCACACACTGCCCAGGTGTCGGCCCCAGACTTCCCAAGTTTCTGCTTCATTTCCAGCAATGAACAGGCCAACCTGGCACAGTGGGAGGCCTCCAGGCTTCACTGGTACTTTTCCTAAATGTAAATAGTGATTTTGAATACCTCTCCTAGCTGTGTCCCCTTTGGCTTTCAGGATAATGTGGAGCATTTCAGGGTAATGGAGAGGCTCTCTTGCTTTCCATTTGAAATGTTTACTTTCCATTCAAGAATAAATATTGGTCGAGAGCTTACCATGTCCGAGATATTATTTTTCAGGCACTAGTGATGCTTTGTGTGTGTGTCTTATGGATTTCAGGGGAGAAGACCTTGGCTCAGTCTACCTTGAAACAAAGAAAACAAAGAAAAAAATTTCATAGACATTTATAGATCTGATATTTTTTACTGATTATAATAATCTCTTGTCACCAGGGCAAACCACGCTTTCATTAACATGTGAGGTCAGAGAACAGCTTCTCTGGGAAATTTAACTCCGTTATCTATTAAATCATATTTTATGTGAATTTATTTTTTGAAACGTCCAGGTAGTTTAAAATTTACATATCATATAGAATAGAAGGAGACTGGAACTTAAAAACTGACTTTCCTGGGAAAGTGTAGAATATAGCAGATGTATTCCAAAGCAATTTCCAGGGATAAAATAGCCATTATTCATCCACTGGTCAATGAAGCATTAGTTGCTTCCTTCAGGAAACAAGTCAGATCCCTGTTCGAATTTGGAAAGCTAGAATTGTGGTGATAAACAGGCTTGATAGAATTCCTGCCCATCCTCATATTCCCTCTAATTTTCTTATAGTATTAGATTTCTGCAAAATTAATACTCCTTATCTCTCTGTCACACGTGAGAAGACCCTTCTTGAATTCTCAGATACTACAAAAATTCTGGGCATTTTTTGAGGTCTCTGAGTTACTTGGAAAGATTTGTATACAGTTCACACTGAATTAATATGTGATTAAATGAATATCCAGTAAGACAAGAATTAAGCTGGCTTTCTATCCATAAACAACAGGGTTGCAACTATGACTTAGCAAAACCTGCACACAGGGAAAAAGAGCTTTGTCACAATGAGTGTGTTTGTCAGCTTCAGAATGAGTCATAGATTTTCTTTTTTTTTTTTTGAAGATTAGAGACCCCAGCAAAAGCAATAGTTTGGAAAGTAGAGAAAATAAGTAGATTCTGTCTCAAGTCCTCAGAGATAATAAATCTATAGGTTCTTATAAATGGTGTGTGTGTGTGTGTGTGCGTGTGTGTGTGAGAGAGAGAGAGAGGAGAGAGAGAGGGAGGGAGGGAGAGAAGGAAGAGAGGAACAGCAGCAGGAGAGCACGCTTGCTCACCGCTTCCCCAGTCGCCTCTAGCTGAGCCTCACTTCCTGAGTGTCTGTGGCAGCACTACTCATGGATGAGAAATACTGTGTGATGTCCATTGCACTTGAACCAAGAAATTTCAAGAGAGTTCCAAATACTTTCATTTCTGTCTAATTGACACCTCAGGTCATATCTTCATGACACAAACAATTTTTAGTCATGTTTATACAATTTTTTTTCTACAGAAAATATCATTCTTTGGCTCAACAATTAACACAGTGCTCTCATGTCCCCTACTGCATACAATCCGCACCCACCTCATAGTCACCAGTAAGTCCATTTGGGCTAGTGATAAAGCCACCAGTCTGCACAGATGCCACTGTTCCTGATGCTGAAGCACCCAACTTTCTTTCTTTAAGTATTCTATTTTACTATTATTTTAATTTACTTTTTAATTACAATTTACATTCAATACCATTCTGTACTAGTTTCGGAGGTGGCCAGAGAGCACTAAATTTTCTTATAGTTATTATCAGATGTGTTTAAACTATAGAAGATGGTTTTAGGAATTGGTTTTGTAAGATTTTAATGAGAAGGGACTGCGCAGATTAAGTGCGGACTTGCAAATGATGAGAAAACACTGTCAAGTCGGTAAGCACCTCCTGTTTGCCTCTGCCTGCGCTGGGAGCCAGGAGGGCTACAGAGGGTACAAGACGAACGCTTAGTTTCCAGCAGCCTGTGCTATAGGAAGGGGAAACTTTCAACCATCCCAATGGTATTACGGTAACTTGATGGGAACACTGTGCTTAACATTTTCAAAGTGCTTTCTATTAGTTTTCATATTTTACATACACAGGATGAAGGAATACGTGATCATGTGCTGCATTTTGTGGCACTTACTTGTAAATGTTTGAGAGAAAAAAAGTCCTGTGAAGAAGAGAGAGGGAAGAGAAGTTTGTTTAATAAAAAACTCTCTAAAAATAAAGGCAATATATAGTACTTTAAACAATGTATAATAAATACTTCATTCAGTTATTCAAATGGGATCTCCTCTATCAATAAAAAGTGATAAATGGAACTGATAAATTTATTGTGCACATTCATTTCTCAACATTGCTTTGAAATTCTCTCTTATTATAAGGTTAGTTGATGGTGGTCGAATCTATGGATGGCACAATGCCTTTAGGGCTCTCGGCATGCCCAAGCGAGAGCCGGAGCTCAAATCAAGCCATCCAGACATTATTCAGATCATTTCAAATGTCCTCAACCAATTCTCTGTGCTGCTGATGTCTTTCATTCAGTGAGCAGAGAAAAAGAAAACTCAATCAGATCTACATTTTATTTATTTTCGGTTGGATGATAACATTTTCTACTGCCCGAAAAGCATCCAGATACTACAATACACCACAGAATGCATTTCACCCAGAGTTATTAACACTGATCTTTTCAAAGGCCAGAATGCCACGAGATTGGAGGAAAAGCAGTCTGAAGAATAGGCCTGTAGACAGACGTATAGGCATGGGCACAACCTGCTCATATCTTTGTATTGCATGATCATGTCTACTGGATCGCCTTCTGCATGGAAGCAGTACTAAAAAAGAAAGTAGAGAGACCTAGGTGTCATAGGTGCCTAGGTGACATGGCCGGCCTCTGCCATGGGCCGCCTAACACCGAAACAACAGGCACATGAACAGTCATCATGTCAGCAGCGATGAAAGAGTGTTTCCCCCAGGGATGCTGAAAGACCCCTGTTAACTTAAAATCATGGCTGCTTCTGATCATTTCACACTCCATGCACCCCAGGACCAGAAAGCTAAGAAAGGAGTTACCTGGAAGAAGTCATTAACCCTAGTAATCAGGTGTAGGTGGGCCTCCAGCTGGGACGAGAAGCCCGATGTGGAGGCAAGAAAGAATGCACTGACAGCCCGGTAATCCAGTGGAGTGTCTCTTGGTACTTCCCTGTCTAATTTTTATGGCATATGGATGAGTGCAAAGTCACAGTCTGAAAAAGCCCAGTGACCAGGGGCTTAGACCCTTCATGGATGCACGTCTGGGTTGGTTCAGTAATTAAGTCACCTAGACCAGCAAAGGTGGTAGGTAGCCAGGGGCGAGTTGGCAGAGGTAGAGAGTGATGATTATCAGTTGAGTTCCCTAGGCTATGCATAAGCAAGGGCTAAATTTCATCCCAATAATCATCTTCTTTCAAATTTCCCCAGGAAAAGAGACTAACCAGAACCCTGGAGGAGCTGTTTCCTCATAGGATGAATTTTTGTTGCGCATGCGAATCTGAGCAGCACAGTGGATGGACTGTGGTAGATTCTGTGGTTTGAATCCTGTAGGCTCCTTTCAAGACTGGGACACTTCCTTCCCTCCATGTCAGGACTATAGGCCATCTCATAGCTGAGTCGCATCACAGAAATTTCCCCTGGCCAAGAGTTCTTTACCCTCTCTATCCAAGAGCAGTCCTCATCAAATGACTTGTCAGTTTGGAGGGAAGGGAGTACAAAGCGCCCTCCCATCAGTTCAGGACATGTATGGAAGGCCACCCTAGCTCCATAGCTGAGGCCTTCATTATGACTATATCACAGTTCACTTTCTCCCTTTGCTTAATCGTGCTTCTTTCAACCATCAAAGATACTGCTCCTGAAAGTACCCCCAGTAAATTTTCTGCTTGCAAATATCTGTCCCAGAATCCGTTTCCCAGGAATGTGACCTAAGACGATAGGACATATAAATGACACTCCAAAGTGGCCTTAATGTACTTTTGCATAAAGTTATTTTAAAAAAAAACTACTTTCCTTATGGCACAACTTACTGAGCTAAGTCTACCTCACAAATATGTTGAGGCACCACCTGGTATAATAAATAAAATAAAAACCTCTCTCCAATCTGTAAACCACAGAGCTGTTGAAGCATCTTAAGCAAAAATATAAAAATAACCACCCTCTAAGTAGATCCCCCGTGATTCATATAGTACTCAGCGTCTTCCTCCAGGCCATTATGAACTAAGAATTCTCTTAGGTTTGTCCAAAAGATGGATTTTGGAGCTGATGCTGGGTTCAATTTATTGTCCAGAATAGAGAAAGCTCTCTTACCAGAAGCATTTAGGAATGTGAGTATGGTTTGCCTGTCTCCTAGAGGTCAATTTCTTGGCTCTTTGTCAAAGCATACAGAATTACTTTGTAGTCTCAAAAACGGAGATGGGTAAGTCTCACTGTGTTCAAAGTTGAACAGATAACTCAATCTATTTTTCAAATTGACAGCAAATGTAAGCTGAATCTTGTTGACTCTTTTAAAAATACAATACATCCCAATACTGCTATTTTTTAAAAATGTCTGGGAAAGCTGGTGATATTTCAAGAGGGAAATTGGAAAGATATATTTTTGTTCCTTTAGGCAAGAGTGAATTATTTCAAACTCCAAGTGTTTCAAAATCCCTGTGAGTCAGGAGTCTGGGTTTCATAGGATTTCTAGTGGGCACTGTATTTGACATAATAATTTGACAACTTCCTCTCCTGCTGCATTTCCTCCACCTCAAATGGCCATATGCCCTCTAACCGGCCCTTGAGACAGGCCTCAGCGTCAAATGATGAATAATCGTCATTTTCCCCAATTCTCTTTAAGAACTATGTTTACTTTCCAAATACTAAAGCAAACATAAGATGGCTCCCTTAGGAAAACAGTAAAAATACAATCAAAACAGTTTAAATTTCAAAGGTCAAATTCATAACACTACACTGCAGCCTAGTTTTCTTCCTGTAAGCACTGTGGCACATTACACACCGCCAAGCACTGCATTCACACGTAAGGATTAGCCATAGGCTGTCAGAGCTGGGGAGGGCCTTGGAGATGACCCATTTCTATGCCTTTCTTTTACAGACGAGACAAGGGCTCCATGGAAACGATAGCACGATGAAGAGGAAAAGAGACCCAAGGGCAAATACACCAAGTTCTTCAGTTTGTTGATAGACACACTCTGCTTATTGAGAGCTTTCTTATATGCAGTGATGTTGCCCATTCTCTTTACCTGGGGTTCCCCCTCTCAGACCTCATTTCCATCCCACGCTGCCCGCCTGCCTTTCACATCGTGGCCTCTCTCAGCAAGCCTGTCTCTCACTGAAATCTTAAGATGTCAAGTGAGAACACCTCTCTGGGTAGCTACCATGTTTATTATGGTCTTTTGCAACAACCTTGTTTACATAATGTGGGGGAGAGCAAGGCCTCATGGTCGTTGGCTGGGCCCAGAATACAGACACAGGAAGTTGCCTGTGTCTCTTCTTTGTTAATCACTTGTGTAGAGATTTCAACAACCAATACCCTCCTTCTCTCATGCAGGACTGAAAAGGTCTCCGCTTTGTTTTCTTATCTTAATCCAAGCAGCGTGATATCTTGGTTTACTTACTCTGACCTGCACTACAACATTGTCTTTTTTAAGGCTCCCTATGCTTTCAATCTCTAGCCCAACTCCCCGTCCCCACCGTTTCTCTACTTTTTCAATTACACTCTTTCTCAGTGACAAAGGTCATATTTCTTTTCTTAGTTCAGGGAAGTTTTTGACAAAAGTTCTTGTAATGTTGGACAAAGATTTGGGGTCTGAGGGTGAGAGACTGGGACCCGGGTTGACTGAGACTGAAAAACTGAGACTCCTGTGAACAAGATTAATTCACAGAAGGTCTTTTATGCGTGTTTTTTTTCCAATACTGCAAACCTGAAATGCTTTGAAGCTGTGGTTTTACCACACACACGTTTGTATCAGGCATTTTGGATGGGGCAAATAGATGTAGTGAATAACCAAATAAATATATTGCATATGTATACTTTTTATAATGTGGACTTTGTCATGTGCAAAAGACAGACTATTTGGCATTGGTATTTGCTTAATAAAGGAGGTGCTGACAGTGTTCAGTGTCATCGTTGATCCATGGATGAAAATCCTGTGCTCTAAAGGCACCCCTAACAGGACGGAATAGCATAGCTGCAAAGCAGAGACTTTGGAGGCAAGAAGCCTCAGGTACCAAACCTCATTCAGCTACATCTTGCATGAACTTACACAAATTCAAAAACATGATTATTGATACACACATACATATGTATATATATATGGTGTCTGGTCTATCATAAACAGTCAAGAAATGGTAATAATTATTTTTAGTAATTAAAGTGTATTTTTAGAGGTTTAAGTTAGCATACACAATGGCAATATTTTGACAATCTAAAACTTATACTACAACATTATCTTTTAAGACATGTTCCATCCTTTCTTCCTAACACTATCAGTGCCAAGTTAAAAGGAGTGAGGGGGGCACTGAAGAGGGAAAAGTGGGTCAGATATGAGGGAGGACCCCCCAAAACCAGAATTTATTTTTAAAAAGTATGTATGTATTCTTACATGTTTAAACTTCAGTCACCTTCAAAGTACTCTCCATTTGACGCAATACAGCTATTGAGATGGTTTTTCTATGCTCAAAACAGTTTTCGAATTCATCAGTTTCTATGTCTTTTAGTGCTTCTGCCACTGTTTGTTTCACCTCTTTCATGTGGGCAAAACATTTCCCTTTGGGGACTTTTTCATCCAGGGTGAGAGAAGTGAATGGGGAGGGTGGGGCATGAGGGTCATGCTGTTTTTGGTCAAAAACTGCTAAATGCTCACTGCACTATGGCCAGGTACACTCATAAATCACCCATCACGAAATGGATAAATGCACTAAAAGAGTCTTCAAAAAAATTCACTGAAGCTGAATGTAGCCTCTCACAACAATGCCAGCTGGAGCACTGATACAGATGGGTTCCAAGGACGCTCACTTAGAAGGGGAAGCCTATCAACTTAGGGAGGGGCCTGCCCTCCCGAAGATAATTCCAGTTTTTTTGAGTCCCTCCTTGTAGATAGTGATGGAAGGTCCCTATATCTTAGGTGTGAGCACACAATGCAATATACTGATGATGTATTATAGAATGGTACACTTGAAATTTATATTATTAACAAATGTCACACCAATAAATTTAATTTTTAAAAAACCTCACTCACTTTCAAAATTACCTGGTAAAAACCCAAGTAGTTGTTTTTTCTTTTGTTTCCCCATCTTTTTGCTATGGGTGAACAGAGAGCTGAAGCCCAGGAAACTCACAGAGTAGATAAATATGCAGTGGATAATTGAGAGTCATTGGAAATGAGTGAATTTTTTAAGTGAGATCACAGGTTGAGATCACATCTACCAATCAAGTCAGAATATCATTCATTAAGGCATTTGATTTCTATTAAAATCTGAGAAAAAGCCAGGCAGATATTCTTATTTTACAGATAGTAAATTCAAGGTTCAGTGAGGAAGTGTGATTTTTTTCCAAAATGAAAGGACTTGTCCTAATAAGGCAAGCTAATAATAATAGGACAAAATCTCAAATTTTTTTAGTACACTTTTTTTTTTTTTAGCTAAAACTTACCTATAGAAAAGCGTACAAACTCTAAGTGTGCCATGCAATAGACTTTCATAAATTAAACAAATTAATGTATCCACTGCCCGGGTCAAGATGTAGAATATTACTAGCACCCGGGAGATCTCCTAATGCTGTTCCAAGTCACTCACCTCAAGGTGGCCAACATCCTTGCTTCTATCACCTTTGATTAGTTTTACATGCTCTAAAACTTTACATAAATTGGTATAAATATTGCATTTTATGTTTGGATATCTTTTGCTCATTATTGTTTTTGAAATTCACCCATCTTACTGTACGTACCAATGGTTTCTTCAAATTCACTGCTATGTAATATTTTATATGTAAATATACTGCAACTTGTTTATGATTCTTTTATAGGAACCATTTGTGCTGCCTACGGTTTCGGACTGCTGTGACTGTCATCGCACTTCCACTTCGGTATATATGTGCCCGCCATTGCTGTTGAGTATATAACAGGGGTACATACTAGTGAGTATAAAGCAGAGGTGTGTACAGGGTGGGGCAAAGTAGGCTTACAGTTGTTTGTATGGAAAATAATAGACTAATTAATAAAGAGTAGTGCAAGAAAAAACTCTGTTTCACATAGTTGCAACTGTAACCTACTTTTCCCCGTATAATAGAAGCCAAATCTTTTGATTCTGGGGTCAGTCTCAACTTGTAGGTATCCTCAGCACGACAGGACTCTCTTCTGATATACACGGCAAAGGAATGGCAGGACCCGGGAGCGAGCAGGCTCTGAGGGCGGAAAGCCTTTGGGATGCTGTTGGTAGGGAGAATTATTGCCCTCAAAGTGCCGGAGAAAGAGCATATAACGGAGAGCCTGACAGCTAGCTTCAGAGCCTGGCCTCTTGCTGCTTGGGTGCGCGGTCTCCAGTGCGCCTCTGCGCCTGTGCAGTTGTTGTGCCCTCCGTCCAGATTGCTCGCCCTTTCCTTTGGCCTTGAGTTACTCCGACCCGCCCTTCAGGACTCAGACTCATTTTTACTTCCTCATAGCAGAAAAGCTATCCCCAGTCCAGACTCAGATCACAGTTGCTTGTCTCACAGAAATATGCACTTTTCCTTTAAAAAAGTCATTGATCTTAATCATGTTTTTAAGTGATAGTTTTTGTAAGTATCGATTTATCATGTACATCATCAGATGGTAAGTTCTGTGAGGGCAGAGACACGTCTTTCTTGCTTGCCACAGGTGTCTGGGGGTCTCCAAGTCCACACACAGGTTCGATAATTTGCCAGGAGAACTCACAGGACCCAGAGGATAGTGTAGTCACAGTGATTATAATTTGTTAGAGTGAAAGGTTATCAAGCACAATTAGTAAGGATAAACCAGGCACAAGCGTCCTCGCCCAGCGAATCACGTCTATGCACCTAATTTCCCCAGCAACGCGTTGTCACAATGCATGTGAAATATCACCATCCAGAGACACTCATTAGATACTCAGCGTCCAAGGTTTTCAGTGGGGGCTGGTGGCATAGACTCCCTCTGCCTAGCACGTACTTAAATCCCAGACTCCCCAAAGGAAAGCAGGTGGTCAGTGTAAACCACATTGTTTGTATCAATAGTTCAGGCACAATGAACAACCCTTATCAGCTCTGAGAATGGAGGGGACCCTCCCAAAGTATAGGTCCCCAGATGCCAAAACATCTGGTTTTCAAAATAAGAGTTTAGTTAAGAAAAATAGCAGAAGGTATTGGTTAACAAATTTAATTTTTTTTTTAATTGCAGGAATTTCATTGTGCATAAACCTCCAAGACGGTATGGGGAGATTTGCTGTACACTGTTTTCCAAATTTTTTGACAGTGGAAAAATTTTTTCCTCTCATTTTTTAAGGGATTGGTGTTTTGGGAAGAGCACATTGACAAATGTTCTAATTCCAGCCCCTTCCCCCAGGCCGGTCGCCTCCCCACCCCAGCATTCTGCTGAGAAGACTTAGGGTACAGGAGTTCAAAGCACAGCTTTCAGGGCTCATAGGACATATTAGAGTCACATTTGTTTAGCCTATTCATTCTCTTACTTCCCTCTCAGCTACTGTAAACATGACCCAAACCCCGTAACACGCTTCAGCGATTCTGAATCACAGATAATGGAAAACTAAAGGGGTGGAGCATATGTGTTTACTGATAACAAGGCGATATTTATTCAGCATCCCACCTTACGTGACCCAGGTTCTGTTTCTTGGCAGGATTTTGCAAAAGTAACTTAGTTTTGCAAAGGTAACAGTTGAAACTCATTACCATGTTACTGACCATACAGCACAAATAGCGCAGAACAGAAGTAATCAGCCACCGTTCCAACGGAAAACTTACAGTCGGGCCCTTTCCGATTTTTTTCACAGCATCTGGGATGGAGGCTACTGAGGTGAAGGCTGTGTCAAAGAAGTCATAAATAAAGCCACTGCTGTGGGTAATTAATCTATAGTGTTGGGTTTTGTTTTGTTTTTTCAGGCCAAGACTATTAATTTTTGATAAAGTGTTATTACAATATATTTATATAGGAACTCATTTAGAAAAATGGCTTTCATGTAATAAACACTAGAGGAACACCTTATTTTTCTTCCTGGGTTTAATTTAACTATTTTAATACAAGGCAAATTAAGTAAAATTGGGGTCAGGCTCCTCTGAAAAGCAATAGTTCCCTAAGTTTATTAAGTATGCTTAATAAAAGAAAAAACCCATAATTTTTTCCATAAGTGGAGGAACTGAGATAATAGTGGTTTGTCAAACGATTCAGACAATATATTTAGACTCTTCGGCCACTTCTGAAGGTATTGGTAAATTAGCTGGCATCAGGTCTGAACTACACATGAGCCATGAATGCAAGAAATTAAGGCTCCGAAGACTGACAAATTTTCTTCCAGTTCCAAAGATAGGTACCAAGGCTTTATATTTTTGTAACGAGAATAAAAAAGAACTGTTTCAAAAGTAATAATGTTGGGCTGCACTCTCTCCTATGAGGTCACTAATCCCATTCATGAAGACTTTACTGTCATGACCTAATCATCCCTCAGAGGCCTCCCCTCCTAATACCCTCACCCCAGAGATTAGGGTTTAACTCACGGATTATGGAGAGACACAAACATTCAGTCGGTAGCAGGGGTGGCCCACAAACTTGGTGCATCAGAATAAACTGGTGGTATTTTTTAAAGTGAAAACCGTGGTGCCCATCCCAGATCTGCTTAATCACTATCTCTGGGAGTAAGGGCTGTCGATCCACATTTTCATATGCTCTGCGTGTGATCCTTACACACTCACACACACAAAAAGTAAGAGTAGTCTAACCATTTTAGATGACTACAGAGGGACAGGATCATATTCAGTTCTCATGGCAGGTAAGGTGATTTTTAGCTGGGCTTTAAAGGGTGAATAGGGTTTACTGAGTTAAAACTGAAAGGAAAGAGTATTCTAGTTGGAAACAATGCCGTGGGTGGGCACTCAGAGGCAGAAAAACAAATTACACGTTTCAATTAGTGAGAAGACCAGTTTTATGGAGACCGGGGGTAATGGAGGGGCATAGGAAGAGGAAAGTGAAGAAAGCACCCAGGAGTTGCACCGTCACTGGTTGTCTCACTGGAGAGCATCCCTTCTCCCGACCAAGAAGGTACAGAAGATCCCCTGGGTACGTGACCAAGACAAACAGAGCAAACTTTATAACTTTATAGGATCAAACGTGGAGAAGATTCTAATTCGTGGAGGGCAGCAGGAGGTGGAGAGAAAAAGGAGCATTTTGTGTAGAGCAGCCCCTGCTTCGTTTCAGATGGTCTATTTACTTATTAGTAGTCAGCTTTGATCCACAAATTTAAGAACAAGCTTTGATGATCTAATTCTGCTCACAGAATGAATAAATGAGCTTTGCTGATGTGTCTGCTCTCTAGCGTCCTCTGATAAGGCAGCGCTAATAGGCTGCCGGGCCGGATGTAGATAAGCACGCAAAGACTGGGATGTAGTTACCCTCCCTTTTTATAATTAACTTTCGAATCTGTTGTGCTTTTTTAGGATCTGAAGTAAAAACGGTCGGCAGTGAGAGTTTGATCATCAATCTCATTTAATAGCACCGATGGATAGTAGATCTCGTTCTTTCATTTAATATTTTATTATTTATTTTTAAATTTCCAATCCTATCAGACTCTAAATTGTCATTTTTGTTTTTCACTCTTAAACTGCTTTAGGTCCTGACTGAAGAACATGTGCAGGTTACTAATATCGCGTGCACGGGTTAAACAGTCAATCCACTGTCCTGGGCAGGAGGCCTGAGCACTTTGAGAACAATCTAGTGCGGGACCCCATGCCCCCTGCAGCTGTGACACTTGCAAGGACCTCGCCGCCACCCCTGACGGGTTTCCCTTCTCAGATACTTCCTGTGTCAAGCTGTGCCCTACAGCTGTAGTGCCCCCGCTGCCACCAATGTTCATGGTACAGCCCTAAACTAGTCTGAGATTAGTTGTTTGGTTCAAATGCTGGCAAGAGCACAGGTCCTGGGCCAGGTGTGGATAAATAGTCCAGGACCAGGAGCAGCGGGCACAGCTACCTATAGAAGTAATCACCTGTGAACTCCTCTCAACCTCCTGGGAAGAGAACTCTGGTCACGAAAGGTTGTACTACTGGCCCTAGGATATTAGATATTCAGCACAGAAACACCTTTAAATGCAGGCAACCCAGTATATAAAAATGGCATAAAACCTGCTTAGAAAGTAACCATGCATGCATCGTCAAAGGGTGAGGGCTGGATTTTGGAGGGCTTGACCATGAGAGAATAAACTCTAATCCATTGCAGAGAAGTGGCATCTGTCTGATCTGAACCGTAAATTGTGGTACAGGAAATGATTTCGGGTTCAAATTTTGCAGTATCAAATTCAAACTGATCAACAAATATACAAACCCTCCAGGATGAGAAATCTGTATGAAACTCAACCAGTAGACCATGGAGAGCACAAACTGAATATCCGACCCTGAATGCAAAAGTGACTCCACAGCACCAGCACTTTAGCCCTTAAATAAAAAAGTGGGATTAAGCAACTCACCATGCCTCTGGGGTGACCAGGCCCTTTTCATCACTTGCAGGGATTTTTAGCCACTCTGATTGCGATGCTGGGTTCTCAGGCCCCACAACCACCAGGAACGGAGGTGAAGGCACATGCAGAGGGTAGACCAGTGTCCCCCGTTCTCTCGCACCTGGGCACTGGGCCTCCATGGCACCAGCATGCAGCCCAGTAATCGCACAGCATGGGGCCCAGGCCAGAACCCACGTGGCAAAGTGCCCTCCTGCTTTCTTGCCGCAGCCTCACTTCAATTTCAGACTCTTTGCTGATGCTAATGGCGTTGTGAATGAGACAGTTGATGAATGATTTGAAACCGTTTCAGAAAAGCATGAAAAACAGCTTGTCATTTTGGTTTAACATCCAAGCTGTTGCTTGTAAAACGACTTTACTCTCCTAATTCCCTCCGTATTTTTTCTGACCAAGAGCTGGCAATCAGTCTTAGCCATCTCTCCTGCTTCCCAATATATTGACATAGTCCCTCCCCACCGGGCGTGGAAAAACTTCTTTTCTACCCTTCTGCCTGTGGGAAGTGTGAGTTTTAAACAGACCAGGCAGAAGTCTTCCCCCGAAGTGGCCTCTTCCCTGGTTCTGGTATATTTTGCATTTTGCAACGCCCCTGCCAAGTAGGCCATTTCTGCCCTTCTGTCCCTCTCCTGGAGGAAGCCTGAAGTGGCTCGAAGGAAACTCATGCTCTTTAGAGCCTAGTGGATGAACGTCAGCTGTGCGACTGTGGGTATGTTATTACACTTGGTTGTATTTCAGCTTTTTTCTCTGTAAGACTAGGATGAGTATGAGACGTATCTAATGCAGTATCTAACGCATGGAGCAGTAGTTCCAGTGACGTTTTCGGGCAGCTGGACAGCACCTGAAGTCACCAAAACCCCATCTCCTGCATCCATGGATCTAGAAAATGGCCCCTCTTGGGTCAGAGGTCAGGTAGAGGGAACTGCTGAACTCGTTCTGGCCCCTGTAGCTACCCCGGGATCAGGGTTGGGCAGGAAGGAACAAACACTGGCCAGTGCGCAAACATTCTTCCTCTATCTTGAAATTTGAATGAGTGGGGTCTTCTTGCAGACTAAAACCCAGATGGAAAATGAAATACCTCCTAGCACATGAAGGATATATTCTGCTTCACCCTCTCATGACATCAGTAACAGGTGATACATAACGCACACACACACACACACATTTAGTGGTACTAATATTTTAAGGTTTTATTATTCCTCTGCCAAAATATCAGCATCAAAGTGCCTTAGGGGCTGAAAAATTGTTGACATGTGGGGTTGGGTATCTGTACATCTGGGTTCTGACAATGATATGCTGGTAAACCTGATTTCTTGGGGTAAAATCATTTGCAGTGTTTGCCAATTTTGGTGGCAGAAATGTTTACATTGTAGCTGATTTCAAGCTTTCAATTTGATATCCCAAAACACAGGATTGGAAAGAGATGAGCACAGCTGGTCCTTGGGAGCTGGCATAAACCAGCTCTACCATGGCAGTGGTTCTAGACCAATTCTGTCACTTCCAAGATGCGTGATTTGTGAACCAAACTTACTTTCCATTTTCTCATTGGTACAACAAAGAAATTAAACCAGGCTAAAACTTTCCAATGTAGATGATAATAAACAAAAATATGTTCTCAACTCCAAGAAACTTGAGAAATTTTGGATTCAGCAGAATCAATGAATATCATGTTTCCTTATTACTCCTTTTAGAAACTTTAATATGACTTTAATAATGTGAGTCTGTCAGAGGAAGCTATTGTATTTAGCTTTTCCAAATGCTTTTTAACGGCACAGCTGTTAACAATAACCATAACTCTGTACTGGATGATTTTGCAGCTCTAAACTTAAAAAAAAAAGAGAAAAAAAGAAAGAAAAAAGAAGGCAGGCAAGGATGGAGAGAAGTAGGGAAAGAGAAGGGGAGGAAGGAAGGAAGGGAGGAAGGAAGGAAGGGAGGAAGGAAGGAAGGGAGGGAAGGAGGGAGGGGAGAGGAAGAAAGAATGAGCTTAAAAAGTTACCATCGTCCTTTGCCTCTGAAATCCAACTATACCATGGTTTTCTAATTTAAAGCTAACAATGATCCTGAAAACCAGGAATTGTTTTTTACTATCCAATTTCCAGGTAAGAAATCTGAGCCTCACTCAAGGTCACAGTCTGAAGTGAAGGAGGCAACTAATACTCCAATCAAAAAGCGCCTTTCCTAAAGACCTCCCTTAAAAACAAAATGAGAGTGATGTATAATCATAGTTGACCCTGCAGGTGGAGATCTATTTTAGCAATAGTGACACCTTGTGGCTATATCTGCCTCAGCTTAGCAGCCGGAGAGACTAAAAGGGATCCATTCCTAGTCAGGTCATCGCTGCTGGAGAGCCGTGGAATAACAGTGACACGAAGCGAGCTCTGAGAATTTTGTGGGATCATCGTTTTGTCATTTCAGAAATCACCTGAGAGGATCAGAGTCAGACCTGTCTTTTCTCTTCTTCCCTCTTCTCTTCTTTCCAGTTCTTCTCTTTGATTCCTATGATAAACTAAGAAGCAAATAAGTTTGCTTTAATGTCCTACCCCATGCATATCCAAGAAAAAATGGTACTTTTTTAAATGCATGAGTGACTCTTTGATGTTCTTAAAAGCACTAAGGGGTCTTCATTTCAATGGGAATTTCAGATTCTGGGAGGCCATCTGTATACCCCTTTCACGTGTTTTTGGAGAGATTTCAGCTAAGTCTTCTTTTCAACCACCTGCATGGAAATCCCTCCTGAGCATCCCTGGATGAACCCATGAGCACAGAAAGGGGGGCAGCGACGATGTCTCTGAACTGTTGCGCATGCTCTCGTTTCCTACCAGAATGTTCTTCTAACCCTCATCTCTGTCTCTCTAACAGCATTTCACATGACTAGTGAGCCTTCTCTGATTCACAGCAACGCATACTCCTTCTCCTAAATGATGGCTTAGAAAAATGTGCATCATTAAGAATAATAGTCTATAATAAAAAACAAAACTCATCCAAATCTCACCGCCTAGAATGCAAAATTGAAGCTGCTACTGTTTCAGTAATCATACTTCGGGGTGTCTTTTATCTCTCTCTCTCTCTCTCTCTCTCTCTCTGAATGTGCCAGAACAAACATACTAGCCAGCCTTGCTCTAAAAGGCACCTCATTGAGACAGAGGGACATAGTACTGGGCACTGGGAAAGGTTTTAAAGACCCTTTACTCCTGAAGCCTCCACTATGCAGCGGGTTTATGGAGTAGCCCCTCCTCAATACAAGTGTTATTTAGAAATTTCTTACCCTACTTAACTTAGCTTCTCACTGGGCTCTTGACCCTCCCTGTTACCAGCAGAGTTGATCAGAATCTCACTGCCCCAAGGGCTTCGTGCAAAGGCTGCGCGAAGGGAGTGGTCGTGCAAGGGCTTGTACAGGAGTCAAGTGAAGCTCTTCTCCAGCCCCACTGTTCCTCCTCTCCACCACAGGACTCATGACAGGCCAGAGGAGGAAGGGGCACCCTGGGGGTAAGGTCCTAGCCTTGTTTTTCCAGTTTTACCCATTACTAGGCACCAGAGAATTCCCGCCTTGGTGACGTTCCATACCAGGCCTGTCATCCCTGCCCTGCTCATGCCTGTCTAACTGCCTACTCTATCAACGGCGCTGAACAAGTTGTCGGGAAACAAAACTGCAAGGACTGAACAAAGTGACAGGTGCATAAAGTACCGGGATATCTCAAAGTTTATCAAAAATACTGCCTTGCATATGGAAAATGCAATCCATTTTCCTTCGCGATGAGTCTGTGGTGAAAGAATTTTCTTCTCAAATCATTTTAAGATAAGGAGTGGTGAGAGAGATACATAAGCATTTGATTTGGGATGGTTTCTTTGAAGTTTACTTTGGCGGAATTGCCTACTTATAGCTATGACAGCATTTTATCAGAGTACAATGAATACAAATGACAAGTAGTCAGTGGCAGAGAAATTTATAATCATAGGAAAAGGAAAATGTGCAGAGATTCACTAGAAGAGCCGACTGGGTAACAGTGGAAATTCTTCTCTTCTAATTAACTCTAAGGCTGATTGTGGTATAATTCGTCCCTGAATTTGTTCAGCCCTTTCTATCAGGATTTTTCGTATGGTCAAGGAAGGAAAGTAATAGAGTAAGTTCACCACTGACAGCATTCCTATGCTTTGCTTTATTCGCATATCTGTTTTTACTAATAGTAGCATAGAGTAAAGATTCTCGGGAGGGGATATAGGAACTAAAGAAGTAGATTCAGGTGATGTCAATCAAAGGTTGAATCCAGGTTCTCGTTACCCTTATTGAGGGACCTTACCAAGCTGACTGGACTGGTCTCATCTGTATAATGGAAATAAAACCAGTTCTTATTTTATAGAATTGTTAGGAAGGTAGAATGAGATTAAGTGTAAGTAAATACCTTACACTTAATCACCATGCAATAAATGTTAGTTCTATTCTAAGAACTAAAGGCAGAAACCTAGCTGATTCAAACTCTCCCCTACCCTTTTCAACCCAAGGTATTCAACATTGCTTTTTATGCCAAGACTCTGCATATACGTAGCGTGTACAAATTTGGGTCCACAACCTTGAGTGCACAGCAACTATTTTCCTTATAGCATCCTATAGGGCAATAGGGAATATTATACCAGCTATTACCGCCTCTCCTCCTTTCTCCCTCCGTTGGTGGCACCAGACTCTCAAAGGTTTATGTGGTAGCTGGAAGTGGACATTGACTGCTCACGTTCAGTATATCCTCGTTACTGAAGGCTGATGATTTTTGCTTCTGTAGTCTTTTGAAGTTCTCTGACTTAACTTCGTTGCTACTGATGTAGGTAATAGAATCTTAGCTAACGCTGGGAACCCTGTGCCAAAGTCCTTCCTCGGATGCCCACTGACTTAGAGTAACTAAGAGCTGTCATGTAGCCGTTGCCCTGTTCAAAGCTCCCTCCATGCTCACCCTCTGGTGCTCTAGCAAATTATCAATTGATTAACGTTTTTCAAACACAGACCGCTTGGGGCTTCCTCTGCCTTTTATCCTACTCAAATTCTGACTGTAAGGATTCCACGGAACCACAACTTGCTACAAAACAGGGAGACAGGAAAAGCTTAGGGAGGGAAGGACAAAGTAATATTTCAATTAATTATCCTGCCATCTACACAGGATACCATCTGTTTTCTTTAACTCCAGGGTAGTCAAACGGGAAATTTCTCCCCACTATATCCAACCTTGAAAACAAAGTCTTTTAGAAATGTAGCATGAGAACTCCTTGTGAATGTAATTATCTAGCTACCTCCTGTCCTTATGTCTTTTGAGTCTGCTCTCCTATCCATGAACTCCCAGCACACAGGATTCTTCCTCTGCTTCTGCTCACTCTTCCCTCAACAGCAAGTTCACTTGCCTTCATCTTACTCCCTAAGAGCTGGTGCCTAGCCCTCAAGCACGGGAACAGGTGCTGCCTCCTCCATGAAGTCCTTTGTGATCTTCACACCTTCCTCTTCAGTTAAAAACAATCACTTCTCTTTTCTCCGACAGCACTGCATTTATACCACTTTTAAACATTTATTCCTTTTGTGTCTTGTATTACTTAGTTTTTTATGTTTGCTTCCACAAGATCATAAGTACCTTGAAAACAAAGACTTTTTTTCAAGTCCCAGCTTTTTAAAAAAAAGTATGTTATTATTTATACCATTACAGTTGTCCCAATTTTCCCCCCTTGCCAAAGTCTTAATAAACAAAATTTTCTGGAAAAGAATTAGAATCAATTTCAATTAAACAAAGTAATATTGTGAGAGACAGATGGGTTGCTGTGAAAATAAAGTAACTTGCTTTTCACTTAAAAGGAGAGAACTCAGGGGAATGGGAGTATTTGGTTGCTTTTGTTTTTGTATATAGGGGAATAATTATTAATCCTGGAAGCATGTTAGAATAACCTACATAATTTTAATAAAGTAGGACTGTCCAGGACCCACCTCAAAATTCTGATATAACTGCTCTGACGTGGGGTATAGACATTCGTAATTTTTAAAAGATTTCAGACAGTGTCAAGAAGCACTGGTGTGAAAGAGGAAAGGGCTAATGATTGAATCTCTGAATCCCATTTTCCTGTCATTTATTTAGGTTTCTTTATTAATGTTTTTTTGTTTTTCTATCTCCATTGCCCATTTTAGCATCCTTTTGTATTGTGTGCATTTTTGTGAGCCAACTCGAATTCTTTTGGTGATAAGCAAAGTTGAAATAATCAAATCCCTAGAGGATGAACCAGCAATCACCCACCCAGGATACCAATATACTAAGATGTTTTCATGGAATCTTAAGGAAAATATTATAAAATTCTGAAAATAAATTTTATTTCTCTATAAAGCTTACTTTTAAAGAATATCCCTCCTACCTATATCTCAAATGCCTTTTTAAAGCAAAATAAAACAAAAGAGATAAAGAAATAATAAACACATATGAAAACTACAAAAAGTTTGGATGTTTTTAAAAGTTCTTTAGTTTTCTCAACTCTCCATTAGTCCACAATTCTGAGTGCAGAGCTTATTAATTTATTGACTGAGCTCTTTAGAAAAGGGGGAAAACCTACATCAGGATTGGATTATTGAAATAACAGAGCCATGGTTCTTTTAGGATCTGAAATTGTGAGATTGTACTGAATGAAACTTAATCACATGGCTCGACCTATGTATTTGGTCAGGACTCCCTGTAATGTAGCCAAGTCTCTCGTTCATCAGTAAATAATATTATAATAACACACTATAATTTTATCTTAATGTAATGTGAGCAGTCATATTAAGCAACTAGGGTACCATGAAATCTTTCTAAGTAGATATTAAATGAAACCTTCCATAATTGATCGGATTTAATTCCACAGCACCAGAATTTGCTACAACTGAATCAGGACACAGAGATGACTGCCTTTTAAGTACTTTGAAACAAGTAAATATAAAAGTTTACAATCATGACATAGCAAAAGCAAAAAAAAAAAAGCTATAATTGAAACTTCAAATTCTAAAAAAAATACTCCCTTATTCCACTTTATACATTTAAATTTAATCTCTTTGCTCTTCAGGTCGCACAGACCTTCCAACATTAATGCTCTGGTTTTCTTCCTGGCTGTGCTTAAGCATTATCCTAAAAAAATTACCAGAAAATAAATCTTTTGAAAACATAATAACCTATGTTTTTCAGAACAAAACAAAGAGCTCTTACATCCCAGAGAGTTCACAGAGATGTAAGAGCCCAGCTTGATCATATTTCAGACATGCTTGCAAATTAGGAGGTGGTTGTAGATGTCACAATGTCTTTGTGTTATGATCTCTCCGTTTGTAAAATAGAAATGAAGCCATCTATTTTCCTCTAGATGATATGGAAGTAATGTGATATTGAATTCTATTTTTTCTGGCAAAGAGAGAAGAAAGAGGAGTTTGTCTGTAGTCATGAATCTATACAGTGCAATGGGGACTTCACAAATATTTAAATTATATACATTAGGAATTAGTCGATATTTTTAAAAGTTAAAAGCTTCCTTCAGTATGTGCCATTACAGATGAGACATTATTTTTTAAATCGCAGTAGCAAATGCAAAGATGAATTCATTCCCTCTCATGCGCTCTATCTCATAACCTCTGGGATATAGCACGTTTCTATTTCCCTGAATTGCTTTTTTTCTCCCCCCTAATTGGCCCCTCTAGATAATTCCACAGGATAAGGAGGAGACTAGCCTCTGGGACTGGTAACACTGAACAGGTGCAAAATGTACACCGAAAAGCTAGTTAAACCTCTAAGGTGGAAGCTCCAACTATAAATTAAATGAGAGACGCATAGCCTCATCAGTGCCCATATGTTGGTCACCTGGGGATGCTCTTATCAGAACAATCTTTGTAAATATAACAAGCCTGTTTCAATGCTGTCCACAGCATGAAGCTGATTTCTATTTTGCATTGTAATAGATTATACAGCTTCAATTTTCAATGGACATGCCCTAACATATTGGGTCTCTCAGGAGACACAGCAGCAACCCACAAGGAGGGACAGAGGGCTAAGCAGTAGCATGCAATATTTAAAATGCTTTTTTCTTGACAACCAGTAAACTGTGATTACCAAATAGGATGATTCACCGCTTCCAACTGTCAAAAGTAATAGCATCTCTTATTAGAGACCTGTTACCGAGTGACCATCTAAATGTCCAGTTTTTGAAAAATGCATGTGTTCACATATTGATTACAAGGTAAAATGTTTAACTTCTTATATATGGGGAAACATGTGGCTAAATAGCTTTGTTGTTTACAGTGAGAAATAGGGTAAGAGAGAATGTAACATGAAGGAAAAAAAAAAAACAGCACAGCACCAGAGGACATCATGATAATACCTGCTGATGTTTATGTCACCTTTGCTAGAATGGTCTCTGGGCAGTCGCTAAATTAAGCTGGAAACTAGTTTTCCCTAGACTGAGTAGTTTCCCAGGACTCAGGACTTCCAGTGCGAAAATCAAGACAGTCCCAGGCAAACAGGAATGACTTGGTTAACCTACCAAGCAACTTCTTGTTTCCCATCAGTGCTTTGATCTGACATAGTGCGAAACAAGATAGCAACTACCCAATAACTGATGACTCTACTGGGTCACCCTCATGGTAGAATTTAAAAGATGACAAAGTAATAATAGATTTTTCAAAATTACCCATTATACTCTGGCAAAACAAAGAATTTCTTCACCATTTTTAAAGATATTGGCATTGAAAAGTGGACACCATGATCTCTGAGATGACTGGGAAGATTTGCCAATATGATCTCACATCAGATTGAAAGGGTATTGGACTGGGTTTGACTAATCTAAGCCTAGATTAAATTGTTGATGTTATTATCTTAGAGGGATTTAAGACCAAACATCACAGACTCGAAACCTGTACTGCATCAGGCTTGGATATTACAATAGGATTTTCCCTCTGGATGAGGTAAGATCCCCCATTATGAGCACTGAGTACCCTGGAGGGTAGAAATTCCCATGGTCACGCACCCTGGACAGTGGCAGCTCCAGGACAGAGAGAGACTGGAGAGGGGAAATGTGAACTCCAACCCACAGTTGTGTCTAGAAGTCTCCCGGAGAGAAGGCAGTAACACCCACGAGAAGCAGCACACCAGGAAGCAGCGGGGAGGCACAATGTGCGGTGCCCTAATGGAGAATGTGTTTTGAGTGGGCCCAGATTTTCAGCTTTTCCAGGATATTCATCTTCCGGGGCCCCCAAGATCTTTAGTAAAACCTTGTAAACACCTGTAGGTTAGTCTCAGCTGGGCTATGAAAAGCTAAGGATAAGAGGTGTTCCTATTCTTGGGATGAAAAGTGAGAGCAGCGTTTCTCAACCTTTTTTTTTAATCAACCCGTAAGGAGCCTTGTTATGCGTTTTTCCCCAGTCCCCTCCCTCCTCCTGAAATTTTAACAGCACAGACAGGCTGTAGGTCTGTTTATGTGCCGCATGCATTTGTGCGCGTTATGTATTGAAAGAGTGAGAAGGGTAAGATCCTTCCACCACCACCGCCCTGTCACCAAGAACCAGTTTTCATCTGTGGAGGCAATATCACTGAGAATGCATGGGTTCCAGGAAGGATAACAGCTTGAGAGACGCTGCATTCTCAGACTGTGAAGAGTGACGCTGGGCCCAGTAGAGGTCAGAAAGCTGACGAGACCCCAGAAGACCGTCTGGATTTGGAGAGTACATAGACGTCCCCAGGCAAGAGGCTGGACTGCCCGTAGTCGAACAGATTGCCAGTTCTAAGTCATTACAATCAGGTTATTAAAGGAAATGTAATCTCACTTTAAAGTTACAGGCTAGTAAGGTGGGAGAACATTCGGTTTACAAATTTAAATAAAACATATTTTGACAAAATAAATGATGAAGAAGGTACTTAAAGCTCTCAGTGAAGATGGAACATTATATACACTCAACTGTACCAACAAAGGGGCATATGTGATAAAATACAGACAGAACACAGTAACTGGGATAATTAGAGTCTACAAAAACAAAAGTAAACATTGAGTTCTTAACCAGAAGAAGTCCTGAGGGGTGTCTCACTGGCTAAACTAGACAGAGATAATAATATAAGGATCAAAGCTCACAGCTAAGATTTCTGTATTATAAACTCTATCTTCAGTCTTTTGCATTGGAGACTATGCTGCCCGATCTGCAGAAAATGCACGTGCTTTACAGTGTGAAGTGGGTTTTGGTCAGGAGGTCTGAGCTCTGCGTTTGGCTGCTCCACCCTCAGGCTCCTGGCTCTTCCCTTAGTAGCTATCAGTCCTGCAACCTATAACGCACACGGGCTAAAGTAAAAGGTCTCTCATATGCCCTTCTGCCTCTAACATTATTTGAAGATATAAAATTACATACTTTGCTTTCCTATGCCCCAAAGCAGTTAATAGTTGATGAGCGATCCAACAGTCATCCGTTAACTACTTACTAAGTATCTCCTCCTTTGCATATTGTCCTGAGTAATGAGACAGGGCTGGATTTACACAATTCATTCAATTGGATTTCCTTTTCCTACTCATAAATATTTAAATGTATTGCATACATAGTTAAAGGTGAGACTTTAAAAGCAAGTAGCACATGAAAAAGTAATGCAGTGACAAATTTATACTGAGATATAAATATCAGATCCTTTCCTGACACGAGGGTTTGACAAAGAGAAAGGAGAGAGCAGGATCAGGAGACTCAAAACACCCTGACGCGGAGACAGGACATGTGAATGAGGAAACAAATACCCAGGAACCTGAGGCTCTTGCTGCTGGTGCTACCCTTGACTTAATGCATTTGGTTATTTCCTGAGCACCCCAATAGGCTAGCGTGACGATGATTCTGGTTTGGGTTTTATTATATCAGGTATACTTATCTAAAGATAGACTCAAACCATTAGACACCATACTAGTATAGGGGTTTAGAAATGACAGCACTTGACCTCAATTGGTTAAAACATGGAGCACTTACTTTATGATTGACATGACCTTCAATAAAATGGCATATAGCCAAATCGACGAAGCCTATAACATTCTTCCCCATGTTTTATTACTTCAATGGCTTTTTTGTTGTTGTCTTTATTTAGCATTAGTGAAAGTTGTGAAGTTATAGTAGGAGAAAGGAGTTTGCTTTTGAAACCAAAAGTATCAAATAATTAGAGTGATTATTTTCGACTTCGAGTATTTTTGTTGGTAAATATACCACTGACGAACCTTGAGTTAAAAAAAAACTGACTTATTATATTATAATAAAAAGCAGCAAAAATATGTACTAATCTGGCTTTTGAAAAACTCCAGGCTATAAAATGAGGCAAATGCTTCATTTCTTTCTATGCAGTGAAGCCTGCAGACCACCGCTGCAGCCCAGCCTTTATAACATGCTCCCGCCTTGCACCGTGACCTGCGGGCACGTTCCCGGAATGCTCGCTGCCGCCTCAGCCCACAGCCTGTGTTCTGCTTTCACTTCACTGCCATTAGTCACAACAGTGTCCGTTTCCCCAGGAACTGTGAACTCCCCAAAGGCAGGGACCATGATTATTCATCTTCGTCTTCCCCAGCACCTGGCACAACATTTGCATAATATATACATTCAATTAGTGTTAATTGGATGAAAGTAAACTACTTTTGTTTTCGGTGGCCTTCTAATTATGTAAACCAGTATAGCTATAATGGATACCAGAATCCTAAATGTAACATAACAGAGTATCTCTGTTAGAAATTTAAATCTTTTAAAAATAAAAAAAGAGAAATGTGAGACAAACACGTATTTTCTAGTTTACGTAAGCACAAGACGTCCTTAAATGACTCGAAGTTTCTCGTGTCTTCTTTTATGTGAGCATGTAGGAAAATGGAGCCTCCTGTTATTCTTTTTTTGTCCTATTTGGTTTTAATAAGTATTGTTCATGTAGAACAAAACATGCAAAATTAAAAAATAGCTAGATGGTGATACTTTTCACTTTTTATCCCTCTATTAGAAATCTTGTAAATACAGCCTCTTGGTGTCTAAATATTTATTTACAAATTGTCAACAGACAAAAGAAAGTGTAAATAGAAATGCTAGTGATTTTAATGAGAACTAGTTCTGAAATCTAAGATTAACTTGGTCTCAAATATCACAAAGAAATACTTATTCTTCTGGACCAATACTTATCTGGACCCAACATCAAATGCTGAGTTATGATAAGCTTTTTGGTACATTTTCCTGAGCAAGGGAGAAAAAGACAAGTTCAGCGAAGGACAAATACTAACTCTCTGGTCCCATTCATCTCCCCTTCGCTTACCCAGTTCTGTGTAACATGTGGTCTACTGTAGTGTCCATGGATAGGTTTCATGTGCTATCATGCACCATGGTACACTTTGAAGAATTGTTAATCATGCTAGCTGAATTGTTAGACAAGAAGACAGCAAGCTCAGGGCAGCGGGTCATTCCACAGATCTCAAAGAGCCATACTAGAGTGAAGGACCTGTTAAATTATTTTGGAATCTCTTGATAATTACAGTTTATTGAGAATAAAGACTCAATCGGTTCCTCAATATTAATTCATTGATGGATATTTAATAAAGTTGTAACATGCTTTGTTTCAAATGTGTTTATAATTTACAACTCTATTTCCACAAATCCTTAAAGTGGTTCATAATTAAAATAGTTATGTGAGACTTCTACCTATGAAGGCAGTGAGTGGGAATAAGCAACTATGTGGTGCAATGAGCAGTTGGGGGAGAAGTTTTGTCTTCCAAGGGACGTTTGGCAGTGTCTGAAGACATTTGGGATGTCACCATTGGGATCAGGGAAGCTGGGGCAGGGGGATTGCTACTGCTGTGTGGTGGACAGAGGCCCAGGTGCCACTGCTGAATGTTCTACAATGCACAGGACCTGCCAGCAAAGAATTATTAATATCTGTCCTCAAATGTCAACGGTAGCAAGACTGAGAAACCATGATGTAGAATAAGGAACAATAATTCAACCAGAACCAGGTATGATGAATTTAACTAAGCATAAAGTTATCTTTCAGCTTCTTGGCTCTTAAGCCACAATCAATAGAATATTGTTAGTGATAATTTTGCAAAGAAAGTTGCTGGGAAATGAGGGGAAGGGTAAGACAATAAAAGCTATATCATCAGAAAAATGATATTGGCACTGGTGAAATGTTTATATTGATTACAAAATAAAAATTAAATTATGTGTTCTTAAAAGTTGGGAATAACTACTAGAAGAATTGCCATCTTCAGGGATGTAACTACACACAAAAAAAAGGTTTAAAAGATAAAGGTCATATGTGCAATATTTAACCAATAAATATGAAATAAAATGCACAATTTACCAAGAAAATTTAAATGATAAAAACTAGCATTATATAAGTAGAATATCTAATTAGACTATTATCTATTGAATTGGTCTATTAAATATTGAAATCAAAATTTAAAATGCATGTCCCAGTCCTCAAATGGAACTAAGTCTAAATTCCTGTACCAGTGATGTCTACCAGAACTTTAGGGCACAAGGAATTTCCAACTCAGACAAACTGTTCCAGAGCATAAGAAAAGATGGAAAGCTGCTAAATTGGTTTTATGATTCACATTAAAACACTGGAATCAAATATGACTAATGACAGTAAATTACAGCAAACTATAGGACTTACTTATATATAAAAATTGATAGCTTGTCTAGATACTTGCACAAACCATTATAAAGTATTGTAAGATAAAGATGCCATTTCTCATACTCACCAAAATAATAAAATAACTAAAAATACATCCAGTTAGTTTTTTAAATCTGTGGGAAAATATAGAGTGTTAGTGAATGACCAAAGAAATGCTTTAATACATGCAAAAATGTATCATATTTATGGATGCATAATCTTAATATTTTATGACTATCAATTCTCACCATATTAATTTGTCAACTCAATTTTTTCCTAAATAAAAGCTGAATAAAATTTTTCACGGCAGTTGAAATTTTAATTCTAAAATTTATATACAAGAGTTAATGCAAAATGGTAGCCGAGAAAATATTTAAAAATAAGATAGACTTTCCCGTGTAATATTAAAACATATTATAAAGTACAGTAATTAAAACTGTGTGGAACTGGCTAATGAACAGACAATACATCAGTGAAATTAAGGAGATAAGGTGGAGACTGGTCCAGGCATAGTTAAGAAATTAGACCATGAGAGATGCAGCATTTCATATCAATGGGGAAAAGACAAATGATTCAATAAAGGCAATTGGCTAACAATTTTGAAAAATAATTACATTCTTCCTTATGACAATTATAATATTAAATTCTAGATGGATTAAATATATAAATGTAAAACACGACATAATGAAATTAATATAAGAAAGTACAATGATTAAGTTTATGTTCTCAAAACAGGGAAGGTCTTGTGACAAGACACCCAAAATTGGTAAGTTTGGCTGTATCATGTTGGGACTTCTCATTGATGAAATACATTGCTGACAGAATAAGCAGATGAGAAACATTCAGGGAGCAAATATTTGCAATGTAATGGTAAAGAGTTTTCATTAAGAATATAGTACAAAGAATTTCTACAAATCAGTAAGAAAAGGACAAAAAGTACAATAAAAATAGCAAAAGAAAGGAACAGTCAATTCAGAGAAAATACAAATGATCAATGCAGGTATAAAAATTTATTCCACCTCACAAATATTCATAGAAATAAAATCCACACAACATATTCATTTATTAGATTGTCAAATATTAAAAGGTTTAATGATATCCAGTGTCCATGAGGGTGTTAGGAATATAATATGCACTCTCATACAGTTTAACATTTAGAATGCCTATAATACATTTCCCAGGGTACCTACTTTGAAAAGGTACCATGCTCGAGAGTAAACAAGGTAGCATGAGTAAAAATATGTGTTTCAAAAACATAGAAACATCCTTAGTATCTCTTAGAATTATCAATATTGTATCACTATTAAGAAGCAGTCAACTATAATTGGAGAAAAAAAAAGAAGCAGTTAAAAAGGAGGATTTGGACCCACATATTTAAATTTCTAAGCATTTTTACTGTGTTATAAAAGCTTCTTGTAGAATGGTATATGCAAATCAAGGCCATTTATAAATTTCAAAATCTCAAAGCAATGCTATTTTCCATGGACACATATATATGTACATTAGTATTTTAAATCGCCTAGAACAGTCACCAAACTATGACATGCCTGGTTTTGTAAGTTCTGTGAACTAAGAATTTTTATAATTTCTAATGGTCGAAATCTGTGGAAGAAAAATAGTTTGAAAGATATGAAAATTATTTAAAATTCAAATTTCATTGTGCATAAAGTTTTATTAGAATATAGTTACGATCATTTGATTAAGTTTTATTAGTGACAAAATTTAATGATGCTTTACATTTAAATGTAACCTGATGATTTCAGGCTACAATGGCAGAATCAAATAATTAGTAAAGAGATGGTAAATATAAACCTAAAAATTCCTTTAATTAAGTTAATTAGTATTTAATTAATAGTAAATATAAGCCAAAAAGGGGCAGATTTATAATCTGGCCCCTTTCGCAGATAATTTTACAATTCTGAGGGATAAACCCAAATCAATTACAGTGGTCAAAGAGACATTTTTTACCCTTATCATTAATGTGCTGTTTTAAAAAAAAAATGTTTCCTTGTGTTGGTTAGATTTCTGAAGAAAATCTCAGAGTCTTTAAAGAGAGAGAGAGAGAGAAAAACTGGGAGCCCAAGTGAGCTGAAAATGTCTATGTTCAAGGCAGCTTCATTTGCAGTTTCATTCACTCAGTTTCCACTGCCCTCAGGACCCATTACTTGGCTCTAGTTCCTTTGGGCTGTTTGCAATCACAGGCACAAGTTTTTCACAAGAATTACCAGCAATTCCTGGAGTTTTTGTCTCCCTATTTTAATACAGAGAAGAAAGCCAGTTTCTTCCTCCAGTAATCCTACCCAACATGTTCCAAGTTAGGGAACGAGGTAGGCAGTGGAAGCAGCCAGACTGGTGGGAGGAGCATTTTCTCTCCTGGAGGCCACGGATGCAGGGCAGTAGTAAACAACCCTGACTGGCAACTAACCAGTTCACCTCGTCTGTAACATGCACTGGGCTTTCACACATTTGCTTCTTCTTGAAATAACATGTTCAGTTTTCACATTTCTGTCTTATAATTCCTTCATTAACAACAACTGTTTAATTTAAGTGAGTATAGAAAAACTCCAACTGAATAGAAAATTAAACGATATTCTCTAAATCCTAATAAAACTAGGGTCATCACTTGGGACCAACTTTTGACTGGCCTTTTTGAGTGCATGAGAAAAGGTTACTGCCTTTTTCTTGTGTGTTTTTATTGTTTGTTGTTGTTCAAGGAGAGCAGAGGTGTAGCAATAACCAGACAAAATATGCATGACTTTTTTCAAGTGTCAGCCTAAAAAAAAAAGAAAAGAAATCCGATTTTTACTTTTTTGCTTACTTTCAGTCCTCCAAGAACTGTTTTGTTTTCCACCTGGGATGTTTGCCACAATTTCAGTTAGAATTGGTTTGGGTTCTATTCCCACAGCATTTAACTCTTAGACCGGGATGTGACTGAGCATCTTCCACTTTAATTGATCTAATTTGCACACATAATTCTGATGGAATTATTCATTGTAAAGTGCACCTTTGGGCCTTTCAGAATTCTGCCTTTTTTCTGTGAATCCATTGCATTAATTTACCTGCAAATTCCTCCTTTCTCTGGAGGCTTCTCTTGGTTATGTAAATACTTTTGTACAGATTTCCCATCACAAACTGTCCTGAAAACAGCATTTCAGATTTGGACATAGACCATGAAAGTTTCACTGTTGCAGTTTTTAATGATTTTTTTTCCAATAAATCAGGTATTTGTCATATATTTGATTCATTACTAACATGACTGATGTAGTAAACACTAGAACATTGAAACAGATTCTAATTTTACTTTCCAACACAATTTAATCTTTAGTTGTGAAGGTGCATTAATAATAAAGATACATATGAGTCTTTTTCAAGATAACTTTACCCTGGTCTATTCTACCACACACTATTAGAGTAACAATCGAAGATTGTGAATATAGAAAAGGGTTGTGATAGCAATGCAATTTCGTTATTTTAATTCTGTGTGACATCTGTATCTTGTCACTAGTAGCTGTTTCTACGATGCTTGAATTGTGACCTTATAGCAGCCTTTAACTAGCCTAAAGTATGTGGAGAATATTGAATACATTCAACCTATCAGTCGATAGAGCTCGCTTTACTAGGGAATCACTCTCTTAATTATTTGTTTTATGTTTCTATCCCTCATAGACCATGTACTCACAGAGAACAGGGATTCTCCTGAAATAAAATAGATATTCAATTAATATTTGAGGAGAGAGGGAAGGAGGAATTTAGCATATGTGCGCATGTATAACAGTGAATACAAGGCAGAAAACAAGGAATAATCATATTGCAGATATTGCAGCTGGACTTAATGTTCATAAGCTTATATATATAAGAAGAAAAGGCCAGTTTTTGGTACAGCATACTGCAGCTGTCTCTCTGAGTCTTGTGTTATGAATCTTGTGGGAAGAGAGCACTTTCTCAGGCAAGCAGAAAGGGTGGGTGGGGGGCGGATGTAACTCATTGCTTTTAATTGGTACAAGCTGTGTAATATCAGTCCTACCCACACCTCAGGCTACTTTTTGGACCTTTGATATTTATTTTAACTCCATTTCTCCTGGCTGCTGGGGGAGGAAATTCCTTCCTTCCTTCCTTCCTTCCTTCCTTCCTTCCTTCCTTCCTTCCTTCCTTCCTTCCCCCTTCCTTTCTCTTTTTTTCTTTCTGCTTTTTTCTACAAAGATTAAAGTCTTGAAAAAGGCTCGAGATATATAATTCTACTTTATATGTTAAATATATTAACTACGTGTTCAAAAAAAACTGGTAATCTGTTTCATATTACAGAATTACCACAATTTTATACATAGCTTATCAGACTTGAGTACTTATGGTCGACTGATTTTAGTAATTTCTGATCTGAAGGAAACATTATCAGGCATCAGTTATACTTAATAAAATGGACCCTGTACTGAATAAACAGGAAACTGTGTAAATTGGTAAATTGTCCTCATCTTGCCTTCTGTATATTGAATTGTATCTTGAAATATTTAATATTCTGGCTGACAGTGTGGTGTGACTCATATAGGCTGAATTGAATATGGATGAGTTTTATTAAAGAGCTGAATGATTTGCAGCAAATAAACAGCATCAAAGATGTTGGCGCTATTCCTGGGACAGATGTAATCATCGGGAAGAGATAAAGCCCACGTGTGTATTAGGAGGAAGGTGGTTTGACACATTGCTGGGTAGTGGCTATATTTAATTTGCTTGATAGAACGTCATACTCTAAAATCAGAACAAATATCTAAAAGAAAATTCTCACGGCCCTTACCTTTCCTAGTTTGAAGATAATCTGCATGCTAAAATGCATTATCTTCCTGCCTGTCATGGAGAGGGCTCAGGATGATTCTTCCCATATGGTGCTGTGCATTTGATTCTCTTTAACAGAGCTACCTGAGTATGTGTAAAGTCAGTGATGAAAATGAAAGCTACTTACTTTGATGGCATTACTTCTGAATCATTTATCACTGCCAATACTCCACAAAACCGCCGCGACCAGATCCTGTTGATAAGTTATTACATTCTGAACCTGCTACCTTATTTTGAACATGCAATAAAAATGAACTTGGTATCTGTAAGTTTCATATTAGTTTTCTTCTCTGTTGGTAAATGGTTATCTTTAATGTTTACTATGTAGAATGATGATTGTAATAAGCCAGAGGCACTAATCTTCTGCTCTAATCTTCTTATCATCCATGTAACTTTCTGCCCTTCAGCCCTATTCCTCTACCTGGGAACCTCAAAATATATCAGAAAAGTGCTTTAGCTTTCTTGTTGATTAGCTACTCACCACACATCCGATTGCCACCCTCTCCAGAAATCTAACTAGAGTCTAGGCCCACCGTGACCCCCTTCGTCTATCAGTAACCACTACGACATGGTGCCGAGGGGAAAAAGAGGGCCAGTGGTCACATTTCAACAGTTTAACATCAGGATAAATGAGTTAGACAGCATGGCCTCCAGTTATCCTGCCAGTCCTAACCAAACATGTCCTGAAAACTTAGTTTTGTCAAACTCTTCTCTCTGCTCACCTGGCGTCTCCTCTCTTCTATTTTTGATCTATAAAACTTAGCTTTTTTTTAATAGGAACAAAAAAGTAATTTTTAAGATCCCTTCTTCCTCTAGCCTCAAATTGTTTCCCCAAATTTCACATTCTTCACTCTTTTAGCTTTAAATTGTCTCTGCAAGCCTGCTCCCAGTAAAAAAGCAGGTAATTGAGAACATTTGAAATCTGAGTTGCAGGAAATATGCAAAAGGATTCTATCTCTGATAAGTCGAAACTGGTAGGGTAGTGACTGTTGCCTATAATTTGGTTAATATAAACTGTCTATTTAATTCATTAATTCTGACACAGTATCCTCAGTTTAAGGGAATGTGTTCTTTTTGATGAAGGTTAAAAATGCTAGCTAATATCATGCCGGAGTCTATCAGCTATATATTGGATATAAGCCTAATTTCCTTTTTCTAGGAGCTGACAAAAATTTAAAGATAGGGCTCTTCTGCATCTGTTGCACATTTTAAACATATACTTATTGAACCTGGTAGTTACTAAATATCCCAGAAATAACTTACTGTGTTTACGTGCTTGTGGTATTGGGCAGTGAGCTGAGGATAAACCTTTAATCTGAGAGACAGAGAAGCAATTACCTGTTTGCCTCAAAAGTAGATGGAATAAATATGTGTGGAGTTATAATACTGTCTCTGAGTAATTTTGTTTTCTGATTGACGGGTGTATGATGAAGGAAGAATTAAAATCCAAAGGGAACAGACGAAAAATAGGCAGCAAATGCTATTTCCCCAGGCGCAGTCAATTGTGTTGGAAGGAAAGATGGGTGTGACTGCCAGTAACAGCCTTGAAAACAAAATAATCAAACAAGTGGGACTGAGGAAGTGACCTTCTCACATAGGCTCAATGCTATTAGGTACTATGAGATGACTTAGCTAATGACCATTATGGGGATGCCAGTGGCTACTTGTTATTCCCTGCTGGGCACTACTAACCGATGTCATCTTGAAAATAACCCTATTGGCAAGTGAGTACTCATCATTGTTGTTGTTGCTTTTAAATTAAATCATCTCCCTTTAACCAATGCAGAAATTGAGATATATGGAATTGACCCAGGCCCCTTGGAGCTAGTATTTGAAATAGTCATTCGAACCGGCAAGCCCATATTCGTCAATAATACTCTGATATACTGCTTCTATCGAAAGAGACCAAGGGCAACAGAAACAAAACAAATGAAAAGAGAAAAAAACCTTTTGGTGATGTGAGCAGAGCAGTTGCATTGTTTTTCTAATTGAAAATGTTATTTTCGAGCTTGATCAATCACTTCATTTTAAACAGTTTTCAGACGTCTCCAAAATCCATATCCAATTTATCATCATTAATCCTAATCTGAAAAGAATCTTGTAACTGGGAGAGGAAATTCCAAAGGAGAAGTTCCAAAGGTGTTTTAAGCATTTGTAGTTGTGGGAGGCACCTCCCAAGACGAAAACTTTGAAGACAAATATGACAGGTTGATAGTTTTAAAAATCAGTCATATTGTTTTTTCAACATGACAAACACCCAGAGAAGGATAAATGATACATTTCAAAGTAAACTGTAAATGCACTACAAATTTAAGTGTGAAAAATAAAAGCTAAAAGAATATAGGTAAAAGCTAATAGAATAAAATTGTTGATGTCTTGGTTTACAGAATCATTGCTTCAAAAAGTCAAACACATGTACACAAGCATACAGAAGTTGGAAATTGATAAGTTGAATTACATTTATATTAATTAAATGTTCCATTGACACCCTAGATAAAGTAAACAGGTAACAGACAAGAGAAGGTATTTTTAATGCCTAAAACTTACAAGGATTTCATATGTGAATATGTGAGGAATTGCTTCAAACCTGCTAGTAAAAAAGATTTGACCCAATAAAAGTAAACAGAGTACTCAACTAAGCACTTGAAAGAAGGGGAAATCCAAATGTATTATACAAATTTCTTTACGTATTACACAGAGAAATTTCCAAACTCTTCACAGAAATTCAAAATGTTAACCTTTTGTGATCATCACATTAAAAAATAAAAACTTGAAAGTCTGATGACACAAGCAATGTTTTAGATAAGCACATGAGGAAGCAAGGGCCCTTATCTTGCCCTGCTGGAAGAATAAACTGGCCCAGCCATCCTGGAAAGCAATCCAGATGTGCTTCTCTCCATCAGTCAGCTATGGCTGCATTGTAACCTCTGCAAAACATTGGGGGCCTTGCATTTATTTCTGTATGATAGAGTGTCTGCTGGAGCCACTCTGTTGATCTCATCTCCCCTTGGCTCCTCATGAACCTGCCCCAGTAAGTCAACTCAGGACAGGCCTGGGGGTCTGTTTGAAGCTGTAGGTTTATCTAGCCTGGGTTCTCACTCTGGTTCAGCTGAGGACTTTCCCAAATCTCTCTCATCCTTCTAGAACCATCAGACCAGCTGAGTCATGATCTCCTTATGGTAATGGTAGAGGCACAGGAGCGCAGTGGATGGAGTCTTCATGCCTAGGCTTGGATACTGTACACTGTCACCTCTACTCACACTCCCACTGCCAAAGCAAGTCATGTGACAGGAAGTACACTCCACTGTAAGGAGGAACGCAGAAGTTACAGTAAAAGCAAGGGAAGAGGAAAGAATCCGGGACAATAATTTCACTTCCCACAGTGCCTTATGACTTAGCTCCCCTATTTCTTGATATATATATTTCAGAGCGACTTCCTCACATATCTATAAGGAACTGAATATTAAAAATGTACTGCAGTCTTGCTTTTGATAGTAAACATGAACAGCTTAGGAAACCCTTACAAGACGACTAAATAACTAAAATGTGATCTATGCCATTAGCAGAATACAATGTGGCAGTTACAAATAATTAATTCATTTAAATACAGCAGCATGAACAAATCTCAATAATTTAATGTTAATTTTGGAATGCAATAAACAGCATGAAATACACTTTACAATGCCAGTTATGTAAACCTCATCCACATAATAACACTATTTATTTGTCAAAGGCTATTCCTTAAATAAATAAAAGTGGGCACCAAAGAGGAAGCAAGAAATAGAACTGAATATGGGGAATTAAAGAAGAAGGAAAATAATAATAAAATAAAACAATGAGGTCTTTGCAATAGACTGAGAATTTAATCAATTCTGTGCCCTTGTGATTTTTAAACATAAAAAAAAATTTGTAACAAAAAAGTCTAAACAAAGGGACTAAAATGAGCATAGTACACTTGGAAGACTTTGTAAAGAAACAACATTTGAAGCAGAGTTTTGGAATTACAGAGGTTTGGGTTTGAGAAAGGATGTTCCAGGGAGGAAACTGTCATGGTCAAGGCAGGAACAGGAAAAGGATGTGTGAAAATTGTACGGGGCTTCTTTTGGCAGAAATGTAATGAAAGCTTGCTGGGGTGTGACGATAGATGAAAGCGTAAGGCAGAGTTTCGTGCAGTCTGTCATTAGAGCTTGTATTTTGATCTTTCCATCGTTTTGGAGGCCTTTGGGATCCCCTGAAGACAATTAAACAGAGCCTAATAACAACGAGCCCCTGGAAGAAGCGTTCTCGAACACTCACCGCCATTCCTTCCACTGTTCTTCGGAAATCACGGATCTCAGAGGCTCTGTGACACTTTCTTGGCCTGAGACACTGATGAGAAGAGAAAGCTTCCAAGACTATTAGTTATTCTCCTCCTGGAATAGAACACAAGCAAAGAAAAAAGAACAAACAAAACCTTGGTTGGTGTTGTAGGAAACAGTATTAGCTATTCAACCCGCATCGGGAAAAAATGATTGAGGGGGCAGGAACTGGAAACAGACCCAGTGTGGTTCTCTATTTTATCGTCTCAGGATCACCTAGGAGAAGCCCTGAAATTATTAACACCCTTTGTTTAAATTAAAATCTTCCTCCACTAGAAAAATATTCTGGTTTTTTAAAAATGTACTTTTAGTCACTGTTGAAGGAAGAAATGTGAATTGGTAGGGAAAATTATGAAGGGTGATTTGACAATGTGTATTGTTCTAAAATGTCAGTATTTTTTTTAACTCAACAATTTAACACTCAGGAGTTTTCAAATTCTAATTTATAAAGAAATAATTAAGTATGCACCAGATATATTTTAATAAAAATATTCATCATAACATGATTGTAAAAGTAAAAAATGAAAACTAGCTAAATGAACAAAAAAATGAAAGGATTTAGCCACTTTTATTTGATAAACTACTATTAAGTCATAAAACCTTAAAAAAATATTTAATAACATGGGAGAAACACTCAATATATTTGTATGTGGAAAAGCAGGTTATAAATATACTCACATGCCAAAACTGAGGGAACAAATACTTATGTATTAACAGGGTTTATCTTTGAGTATGAGACTACATGCTAAATAATGCCTTGTTTCTTTTCCAAATTCTCTAAGTGATTATTTGCTGCTTTTACAAAACAAAATAAATAATACAGGTTATTTAAAATTATAGAACTGTATTGAATAAATAAGTTACCTGTTGTTGAGACTGGTAGTTTAAATAATTCATAATCATTCCTTTAATTAGTTAAAATATATGTTTGAATTCCTCCAGACAATCTTTCAGAATGGAAACTTTAGATATACATTCAGCCATGTTTTAAAAGTTATCCAGGAATATTCAAGATACATAAGCTACCCAGGTATAGAAGATTTAATTAACAGGAAATGTCAAATTAAAACTGAATTTTACATCCTCAAAGATTTCAAGAAAATTGAAAAGGCAACAAAAGCTGTGTTTTGCAAAGCACAGTCAAGTGCCTTCTTCGAAAGGGAATTTATTCCAGTTTATACAGCAAGACTTGGGATGGAGTCACATTCTAATTTACTGCTCACAGCGCCAGGGCACTTTGGGAGACCAGGCATGCATGGTGGTGTTTTTTAATAACAGATAGTGAAGTGAAGACGAAGCCCGCTCCGGAAATTAAGAGGCGAATTTAAAGAAATAAATAAAAGCTATGAAGGTGATGACCATAACCTATTAAAAATGCTGGCTACCTCCTGTTTTCTTATCTCACCCCCATTTTTTTTTTAACAAAGTGCCCCCAACAACAGGTAATATTACATTCAGCCGTGTAACCAACCTGCAGAATTTCTGATTAGCAGGGATCAGAGCGTATTTTCACTTGCAGGAACCAATCCTTTAATCTGCAAAGTAGAAAAGTGAGCTGCAAAGTATGACAGACCTCAAACACAAACAGAGTGTTGACTTTTCATGCTTAAGTGACAAATGGCAGCAATCACCTGGATTTATTTCAAGAGATGGTGCTGTGAACTCACACCAGCAGCTGGATCATCAAGGTGCTCACAAAGGAATGGACTTTAGCCCTGTACATTTTTTTTTTAACTTTTAAAAATGTTTTTCAGTTACAGGTTATATTCACTATTATTTTGTATTAGTTTCAGGTATACAGCATAGTGGTTAGACAATCAGATACTTTGCTAAGTGTTCCTTCTGATATTTCCGTACTCACCTGGCACCACATACAGTTATTACGATATTATTGACTGTATCCCTAAGCTGTACTTCACATCCCTGTGACTGTTCTGTAACTGCCGATCTGTACATCTCAATCCCTTCATCTTTTCCCCCCAGCTTCCAATCCCCCTCCCCTTGGGCTCTTCTCTGTATTTTTGAGTCTGTTTCTGTTTTGGTGGTTCATTTATATTGTTTTCTTTTAGATTCCACATTCCGAGAGTTTCTTAGACCAAACGAGTGTATCCCTAGGTCCCTCAGAGTATATGATAATGACAGAGAATTTATCCCAGTGGTTCGCTCCCCCAGCGCCATGTGCCAGCTGTCTCAGAGACTGGGATATGCACTGTGCCCGTTCTTAAGAAAGAAAAAGGGAGGAGAGACTTCGGTTTCATGTCTGTAACAACACAGTGTAAGTTGAGTTTTAAAAGCTGGTATTTTCTAGCATTCACAGGGCACCATACTTAGTTATTAGAATATTATTGACTACATCCCCTAAGCCTTAACTTTACACCCCCCCGATATTCTTCAACTACCAGTTTGTACTTCTTAATCCCTTCACCTTTCTCACCTATCCTCCAGCTCCCCTCTGTTAGTCTTATGGGGATCACTCTGTAAATTATATACATGTCTAACCACTATGTCGTACACCCGAAACTAATATAAAATAACATTAAATGTCAGCTGTATTTGGAAAAAAATTTTTTTAATTAAATTAAAATAAAAACTGATGTTTTTACCTTTTACCTGGGTATCCTGTATGCTGAATTTGGATTACTTTGTGACTTGGGAGGGGGCTATTTCAATATAGGGCTGCACTGAATTTTAGTGAGAGATGTTGTGTTCTGAGATAGTGAATTCTTTAGCTAAGTAAATGTATTTGATCATTAAAAAAAAGAGATTTGCTTCTTAAAGTTAGTTCATGTCAAGGTATCAACTGATCAAATACTCCCTGTCCCAAACGAAGGGAAGACTATCTCTCCTCGCCCTTGCTGGGAAGCACCAGACAGAAATCACATGAGGGTGGCTGGACTGCTGCTTGATTAGTCGGGAGAAACTAAAAATAAAATCATTCCAGAACACAATACTTGTGTTGCATTTTCATACAACTTTCCCAAATTGCAAGGCTTCGGCTGCCACAGAAGATTCACCTGCTAATTTATCAAAAATTCAGAGCTCTGGAATGCACAGTGACCCATTCACACAGGAAGCAAACATTTAGCTTGGTTTTTAGTACCAATTCAGACTAGAAGGCATAATGAAAGTCTTACCTCATAGAGGCCATAAGAAAAATAATATGGAAACTTGGAAACTTCATAAATATAAGGTAGGTCAGGACTCACTCAGGTCAAAGGCCAAATAAGTGTCAGCTATGACCTTGGTATTTTTATTTTATTTATTTTTTATTTTATTTTATTTATTTATTTTAGTAAATGGGGATGGAATCACTATACTTGGGTGAGTATATATCCTCTAAAAATGCCATTCTCTTTTTTTTTTCCAACATTGCCTTGGCATACTTGGAGTTTTTACTTCTATAGTTAAGTTTAAAGATCATCTAGTTTAGACAAGCTGAAATAGATTAAGTTGTGATGAATAAATAGCTGGAAGAGGAAGAGAAAAATTGCCAGAACAAGAAAAATAATCGAAGACACCAAGTATGGGACAAGGATCTGTGTTCGATCTCCAGTGGAAACAGATAAAGACCTGAGCTGGCAAATGGAAAATTTGCCTTAGGCATCTTGAAGATCTTAACTGGTTTGCCAGCTACTAAAAATGACTACCTTTTAATAAAGCTAAATACTTAAGGAGAATCATAGGTATGAATTTCAACATCGCAAATTTGAGCATGCAGGAAATATGATTTTCTTGATTGCCATAATTGTCACATCTCTGAGTTAAGCTCCTAGCCTGTCTCATTTCTGACTTTTTTTCCCTCTTTTCAATACAGCAAGATTTTGGGTCCACTTGTATCTGGAGGATCAGAACCCCTGCAGTTGAATCTTCCTTCCAGGCTCTTTCCCTCCCCTCTCACCCAGAAGCCTACAGGGAGAAGACGAGGTGAAAACTGGCATGCTAAGCATTTTTCCTTCGGTCCAGACAAATCCTTGCCTTTCCTCCAAGGGCTAGCTTGGTCTTCAGCCTTGCGGGATATCTTGCAGTTCTTTACTAAGCTTTCTGCCTCACAGCTTACCTGTAATGTCTCCTGGTTTAGAAAACTAAGCTTAAATGCTCAGCTGGTCCCCTGAAACATTTCTCGAATTCTTCTGAATTCATGCCTTTTTTGTTTCCATTAGTACCCTATACTAATTTTTATTTAAATGCTACCTGTTCTTCAAAATATTTCTCCCTGGCCCAGGCCAGTGTGGTTCAGTCAGGTGGAGCGTCATCCCATAACCGAAGGGTTGTGGGTTCAGTTCCCAGTCAGGGCGCATGCTTGGCTTGCAGATTTAATCCCCAGCCCAGGTGTAGGTGCTTGTGATCCCTGGTCCGGACGCGTACAATCCTGGTCCCGGCACACATGAGAGCAACCAATGGATGCTGCTCTCTTGCACTGATGTTTCTTTCCCTCCCTTCCTCTCTCTCTGTTTCTCTCTCTCTCTAAAAGCATTGAAAAGTATGTCCACTTGTGAGGCTAAAAAAAAAAATTCCTCCCTGATTCCCCTCAACCGGAAGGAAATTTTCTTATGTCAATTTAGGGATGGTCTGGATTCTGTCTGTCCCTCTCTTACTGCATAAACATTCAGTTGACATGTACTTACACAGGTGGGGCCCTCGTTGGCAGCTGGCATCTATGATTGGAACCATGTCCATTCTCACTGACTCTTGGCTCTGCCCTCCTGGTTGTTTTACATTTTTATCAATAATAACACCTCTACCTTCTGCCCTGGATTTTAATAAATTATATCCATGGCTTTGTCTCCTACTATAAACTCTTTGAGGAAAGATTTGGTAGCTCATTCGATCCCTTGAACATAGTAGGCAATCAAAAGTAATTTTTAGCTCTGTCCAGTGTGGCTCAGTTGGTTGGGCATCATACTGTAAACCAAAAGGTCACCGGTTCGATTCCTGGTCAGGGCACATGCCTGGGTTGTGTACTCGGTCCCTGGTAGGGGCATGGATGGAAGATGGCAAATCGATGTTTCTCTCTCACATTGATGTTTCTCTCCCTTTTTCTCCCTCCCTTCCTCTCCCTCTCTCTAAAAAAAAAAAAAAAAATTAAATTAAAAAACAGTTTTTAAATGAATCCTCAGGTAAAACTAGACTAGGCTATAACATTTTCCACGATATTAAAAAGGCAGAAGGTATCATTCATCATCGGCATATAAATACAATTTACTTGCCAGCATTCTCCTTTTTTGTCTACTCCTTAATGCCTACTCCAAGTGTCATAATTTTTAATTTGAGAAAAGAACCAGCAGGGTACTTCGGTTTTAATTTGTGGAGAAAAAAAGAAAATAACATTATTCAAACTTTGCTTTTTCACCACTGATAGTTAATAATATCACTGTCATCATAGAGAGCATATTTAAAAGGCATTTGAGAAATCCATCTCTTCCCTGATTTAACATTACGTTTTAATTATGATTCCCTCTCAGGAGGGTTAAAACTCAGCAGTCACTTTGTCACTGCTGTGCTCCGCTGTTACACTGATACAAAAACAAAAATAATAAATACAATTCCTCAGGACCAGATCCTGAGAACTTCATAAAATCTAGATTACTATACAGCATCATTGCACAAAGAATTGGCTTTCATTTCAGAACCATTAAGTGAAAACAAAAGAAAATAAAAACAAGCCAATTTCACCCTATTGTAGGTACTGAAAACAAAAAAATTTATCACTTCAGAAGACTTAGCTTGTGAGAATAGAGAACAGCATAAAACTGTTAGGCTGTAGATGTTGGTTGGAGGGCTTTGCCTACCTCCTAGCTTATACCAGCTGTCCAGAACATGGATTCAATTTCTTATCTTTGCAAAGTTACAAGGGAATATTTGAGATACCCATGAAATCATTTGCAGGCTGCTGAAACTACAAATGTTAATTCCACAGATGCCAGAGGCCTGCTGCTCATGCAGCCTCCAAGTTAACATTAACTCAGGAGTCCCCCGCGTTTAAGTTAGTATCACCACTGCCACCACTCCCGTCCCCAGATTCCAGAAGGCGTGGCCACGCCCCCGTCCTCCTCAGTCTCCTGGAGGCTCTTGGCCAAAGGAACGCAGCACTTGGAGTTTATGCTTTGAAAAGGTTCAGGGGGCTGGGTTCTGGATTCACACTCATAATCATGCTTCTCAGAGTGCGGGCCACAGTCAAAGGCAGGTTCCCGTTCCCCACACCCGACCTACTGAACGAGTGGGTCGACCGGGGAATCAGCATTTTAACCCGCTCCTCAAATGATTTTTTAAGTTGCCGTGTTAGAGATACCATGCAAATTTCATATTGCCTACCGTTCCAGGAAAATAAGCTCCTGACATAAATAGCTTTACTGACAATTTCAGTTGAGAAACCAATGTTGTCTCCCCAAGTAGCGCCACAAACTGAGTAAAAAAAACAACTCATGACAATTTGAACTTGCACATAGAACAAAATTTAATTTGTTTTTATCCTCTCCCAAGGACATGCTCATTGATTTTAGAGAGAGGGAAAGGGGGAGAGAGAGTGAAGGAGAGAAACATAGTTGTGAGAAACATCCATCAGTTGCCTTGCTTGTTCCCCAACTGTGGACCAAACCTGCAACCCAGGCGTGTGCCCTGACCAGGACTTGAACCCGAGAACTTTAAGTTTATGGGACAATGCTCTAAGCAATGGAGGCACACCGGCCAGGGTGCAAAATTTAATTTTTAATAATGTCAATACAATTTACCAAAATTTAAAGGAGTATTTAAACGATTCCTTTGTTTCCCAAAAATCCCAAGCAAAGAAGCCCACTTGGCTTTTGTTAAACTAGAACCCCCTAAACAGGGGTGGTCCGGGTGACTACGCAGTCACCGTGGGGCCTGAGACGGGTTGCCTTTGCCAGGCTTTGTCTTACAAACAGCACATCTGCTGGTGAACGTTTCTGCTTTACTTACTGTCAGCAGCCTTGAATGATAATTGCAATAAAAACTTCAATTCACATCTAAAACCAAATAATTTTTCACTTAGAGCTGAACTATTCTATTTTAGAGAGGGATTGAAATCTGTTTTTCAAACAGCACATTGCAAACATCAGAGCATTTCCTTATTCACTTTTGTGCGACTAATGGTTTCTTCAAGTTAGTTAGGTGATTGCTAGCAATTAATTAGCAAGGTTAACACTGTTTTTATTGATCCATCTGGCAACAGTGATTGACAACTTTAATATAATTGCTTTATTTCTCAGAAACCCTGGGTATAAGAACCTAATAGTACTGGGAAATAGTTGGGAGATAAAGAAAAATAGATTATGTGCTTTAAACTGGGCCAATTACCTTAACATGCTGCCAGGGCTTTGAAAACTGAATTAAGGACTAAGGCTTCTTTCCTGTTGGCCCTAAGAACTTATTTTTCTGTCCTTCCGCTGTACCCAGCATGAAGATGAATTTTGATGGAGCACAGAGAAGAGGTGGGTCTATGATCTGAGGTGTGACACCTGCATTACCATTTCAGATGCAATTACCGTGAGCAAATAAAGAACCAGTTTATAACCAAAATGTGAAAATTCAAAGTTCAGTGGTTACATTCAACCTCTTTTTCTGATGAAATCAGAGACGAAAAGGAAAGGGAAGACAGGTTTCCTCTGCTTTCTGTCTCTCTGAAGTTCCAAAAAAGTTGCGTATGTTTGCTCCTCGTTGTCATTCAGATGTGAAATTAATATTGGTGATGTCCGAGAAGGATTCTGGACCTGGTTAAAATATTATTCCCTTAAGTCATCCTTGTCCAAGGCCAAGAAGAGAAGGTAAAACTTGAGAATCATCAGGCCCATCTCGTGACTGAACCAGAGTTCCGGGAGCTTCTCCGGGAATTAATTCAGTAGAAACTTTGTTGCACTTGACCTGTTCCTGCAGAATGACTAGTTCTATATTATACCGTCAAAATGACAAAGTTAAACCTTTATAATTACCAAAGCTGTTAAAAATTTAAAAATAGCTTGTCTTCTAGTTAAAATGATTAGGAAAGTAAGTACAGGCTTTGTTTGGATGTTTACTCAGGGCATTATAACTCTTCTAAAAGATGTTCAAATAAAGTTTTCAACCTGCTTATAACGACCATAAAATTGCAAACCCCTTTTCATTAGAATTACCACTTACTAAGAGCATACTGGCTGCCAGATACTTTTCAGAGTAATCGGAATACAGGGCAGGGCAAAAGTATTATAGGTTTACAGTTGTGAGTGCAGGAAACACAGAATATATTCTCATATTATTTATTAATTTTTGTATTATTTTTTATGGGAACAACCGCAAACCTACTTTGCCCCCCCTCGGTACATTATCTTCCAATTCTTAGTACAATCTGACACACGGTAGCCCAATTTGACTAATCAAATGAATGACTGGTACGAGGTCAGGCAGGTAATAAGGGAGCAAAACCCAGATTTGTCAGGTTCCAAAGCCAAGGTCCCCTTTGCTACAGCAGACTTAGGCTGCATTTAACATTCTCGTATTGAAATAAGTAACTGTTCCCTTTTTATGCTTTAACGGCTAGAGATTTGGGGCTGCTGATGGTGGTGGTACCACCAAAAAGAAAAGCACGATAGTGGCTAAGGTTTGAGGTATCACAGCAGCCTCGCCAGGGCTGAATCCTGGCTCTGACCCTTCCTAACTGCGCCTCCTTATCTGCGTAACTCAGCTTTTCAGTGCCTCTGTTTTCCCCTCCTTAAAATAAAGGTCAAAACCATGTCACTTCACAGTGCTGTTGCAAGAAATGAGTTAATCCAGTGCTTCTCAAGCCTGTGAATCTGGCTTGAGGGCTGAGGCAGGGCCTGGGATTCTGCCTGCAGGGTACATAGGACAATGGCTGAGCGGAGTGAGTTTCCAGTAAATGTCAGCTTTGATCATTTAATGACCAAACAAGGGAAGATCACCTGGTGGAAAGGCTGCTTTCCCATGGATTTTTTAGGGAGTGCTGATTGAGCAGCTCCTACACATTGCAGGGCAGCCCACCAGACCAGAACTTCTAAACGGTTACACCAGTGCTGGGCTGAAGGGTTAGACATAGGCCGCCTTCTCACCGGAAATGGTATGATTTTGAAAATACAGTTAGGAGGGGCGTGACTGTGATGTAACCTCCTAAACACCAATTCATTTATTGAACAAATATTTATTAAGCATCACGTGCTTTAACTGTTGGGTACTTGGGGTCAATTAAATACCTAGTATATGTCAGGCATTAAACTAGGCACTGGGAACTCTTGGCTATGCCATTATTTTAAAAGATTTTCTCTCATAGAAAATGTAGCATAATCCCTAAAACTACTTGCAAGGTAAACAGCTTATTTTATAGAGCATGTCTGTCCTTCCCTTTGCTGCTCCTTTACACTTCATATCAATCATTCCCTACATGTTTCCTTTATGTCTTCCATTTCAGTGTTTAGTATAAGTACCTCATTCTTCCGGACAATTTCTTAGCATATTCACTTTCTTATCCACCCCACACATTGTAATTGAGTATGCAGCTCATACAGTGTACAGTTCTTAGCATTGTGTGTGCTGGAAAAAATAATTAATGGTAATTAACCTTAATTTACAGTCTACAGTATTTTAGAAAGTTTCCTATTTACTGCCACAAAATAAACTCTTTTTTTCTGTTGTGCCTAACATATCTACAGTCAAATAAAAGAAAGAGGATATCTACCCACAACAACCTAAGATCCACTTTAAAATAACCACTGATAACTTTATATCCATGTTTAACTCTATAATATAAAAGTTACAGAATCTCAGTTAAAAGCAAACTTCCTAGTAATTCCAAATACAGGTGGGGCCACATTTCACATATCAGACACAAAACCAAAAACTATAATAAACATAAGAACTCAACTTAGATGACCTGAGAGTGTGGTTCTGTTAAAGGTGGACCCATGGCACTGGTCTCAGGGAAAAGAAATGTAAGAGCAAATAGTTGATGCTTACCAGACTTCTTCAAAGAAAGGCTTTGGGTACACGGGCTTTTATTTCACACACACACATGCCATGAAGGTGCACATAATGCCACAAGCACTCTCCTCTTGGGGGTAAAAATGTAAGTATATGGTAGATAAAATATCTGTTACTGAAGAAGGAATTCTGACTCAGAACTTGGAAAGCCAAGATTCTGAGCGCTTTAAATCCATGATCTTAAGCAAGTCATCTTATTTCCCTGGGTCGGATTTAACAGATTTATTAATCTGTTAAACTTTTACAATGGCATGTGACTTATATTTGAAAGAGTGTTCTGAGTATTAAAACAATCGATAAAAGATATTTTGGAAAAAGAACATATACATTTGCACAAAGGCAAATACATTTTGATCACTTTTGAAAACACTGCCAAATTTGTTGGGAGACTTCAGTTCTTATCACTGACTCATTTTACTGCGATTACTCTTACAGTTACTATGACCCGTAATATATTGGCAGGCAACTGTTTTACTTGCTGCAAGCTTCTCTTTTTGGAACCAAGAGTACTAGCTGCAACTTCTCTTGTACATACACAGAGCAATGAAGTCATTGGATAAAAACACTGTATTTTTAGTCTCAAAGAGTTTGTTTTATCACGGAAGTCCTAAAAGACTATCTAAGTAGGTTGAAGTAATTTGGAAAGAGTCTGAGATAATGTTGATTGTATAAGTCATTGTGATAAATAAATAATCTTTGACCGTAGACAAGTTCTTCTTGATTGCTGAAAGAGCTTCACACTTCAAATGCAAGGTTATCACTCTTTCTGAAGGAAAAAAAAATATGCAGAGGTGTACTTTTGCTTCAAATTACATTTACGCTAATGGATAAATAAGTTTTACATTGTTCTATTTTTAAGGTTTTTTAGAAATTGGGCCTTCGTGGATATGGGAAACTCTAATTGTGTTAATTTTAATCTAACAAGAGACTTTAAAAATTTTGAATTGAGTTTATTGAGGTGACATTGGTTAATAAAATTATATAGGTTTCAGGCATACAGTTCTATAATACACCATCTGTATGTTGTATTGTGTGTTCACCACCCCAAGCCAAGTCTCCTTCCATCACCGTTTGTCTCCCCTTTACCCTCTTTTACCTCCTACTGCCCCTTTTCCCTCTGGTAGTCACATACTGTTGTCTATGAGGGTTTATTGTTTGTTTGTTTGTTTGTTTCGCTTAATAAGAGACTTAAAGAAAAACAAACCTCACCCAAGGACATGCTTTTTAATTTTAGAGAGAGTGGAGCTGAGGGAGAGAACCACTGATGCACAAGGGAAGGGTCATCGGTGGCTTCCCCGCACGACCACCGACGGAGACCGAGCCTGCAACCCAGGCAGGTACTCTGACCAGAGGAAGCGAACCTGCAAACTTTCGGCTTACGGGATGACACTCCAGCTAACTGAGCCACACTGGCCAGGGCTACTAACAGACTTTTAAAGTCACAAAGCCTGTTCCTCCAAGTCAGAGTCTTCCCATATAATTCATTTAGATTGGGTACTCTGTAGTTACATGGCATTTACATTCTCTTCTCAATGTACTCATATTACTTTTATGTCAATTGCCAGAATTCTTCAGGGCAGAATAAGTTGGGTCTTTATTTATTTCCTTCTGCTGCTTCCCTGGTGATGGTTTGAAGAGGACTGTGAAGACATCTTTAATTCCTCTCACTCCGCGGTGGGCCTGTAAGGTGGCCATGATGCAGAAAGCAGAAACCTGTGCTGCAAATGACATTGTTTCATAAAAATGTCAGTGATTATTAATTTAAAGAAGATTTGTTAGGCAAGTGGAAAGACCTGATAAGCCTCATTTCCTTGACCGTATTCATTTTTATGCTGGAATATAAATTCTGCTAATCACTATTTAAAACTGCATTTGCTTTTACTCAGCTACAACAGTGTTCATTTTAATTAGTTCAAGTTTGTGGAATGTGAAATGTTTTCTTATTCATCAAGATGTTACTGAAATAATACTGTCCAGAGTCCTAGGCATCCCTGAGAAAACTCCTGAGAGCTCCCCATTAAAGTTTAACAAGCACTTCCAAAGGCACCTTCCCAAATCCATGTACCCAAGGAGTCCAAAAATGTAATACTTGAGGAAAACAGCTTATTTTCAACCCCCTTATCACTGAAAATTTAGTAATCTGGAGGAATAATTACATTCGCCTATATTACACTTCAACTTTGCTCAGTTGAACCTCCAAGAACAGGGAGTGTTGTTTTAAAATAGCACCACACTAAGCCCAAAGGCTGCTAAACTGAAAACAATGTTTCTTCCCAGTACCAAATTCTCACAACTTGCTTTCAAATACTGGGAATGTCCTCTGTGGCTCCTCTGTGCTTCCAAAGGTCAAGGAACTGACATTTCATATTAGCAATGTAACTTTAGAAGTTAGCAGGAAGATAAACACAGAGAGTTGCTTGTCCAATCTTGACAAGTACTATGACTCACGCCTCCCGAGTGAAAACAACAGAGTTAGTATCTGCTTCGGGTAAGAGACCCTGGCAGGGCATAGACAGAATCAGAATGAGCATCTTAAACTCCCTTAAAAAAAGAAAAAGGAGCTACCAGGCTAAGGCGATATAAATCCAGAAATTATATCTATCCTCAGAGTTCATATCACAAACTCCAAAAATTGACAGAATTAAATGTGAGTCTTTGAAGACATGTTTCTGAACCACAGATATTTTTGTGCCATTCAATGCCGTGATTGATTTTAAGAGGATTTGAACCAAGAGTGGAGAAGAGTAATTTTTAATGAAGGCTTTATAGAGAGTTTATATTTAATTTAATAACAAAGCTTTCTCCTAAACCTTGCTGAAGTGGTTATTTAAAAATACATGTATCTATTCAAACACATCTTTCTAAAACCAGACTTCCTAAACAGGTTTTGTTGAATTCTAAGCTATTCTAGAACAAAGAGTTTGAGTCATTCATCTTTCTCTTCCTCACAGGACCAGGCAAAATGACTTGCCCAAAGTGGTGTTCAATTCCTATTTGTTGAATAAAGAATGTTATACTATTCACTTACTGAAAAACCCATCAGAGACCCCAAACCTGTGTCTATCCTATTCAAGCTGAACCTCTCCTTAGGTCTTGTTTTCCGCCATTCTTCCCTACTGTTCTGGAACTTACTTCCTTACGGAGTTCTTGATATCAGGGTTGTGCTCTCTCTTTCCCTTTGTCCTCTCAGTCCAACCACCATCAAGTCCCAACTGAGTCCCACTCTGTCCATAAATTCTTCTCCTACTGCTTAGTCCACAAAGCTCTCTGTGTGATTCCCTCATCCTTAGAGCAATTCTCACTTAGTTCTCTAATTGTCCAATGGATGTTAGACCTTGAGATACAACCAGAGTGTAAGCATCTTATGGGTAGAGACCAGGTCTTCTTGGCTCTCTTTCCCCTCAGGCTCCAGCCTGGAGTGAAGAATAAGAATGAATATTCACATAAATAAATAAGGGTACTGTGGTACCTGGATTAAAAGACTCTTGTGAGGCCAGGACAGCCCAGTTAACCTGAGGATTCAATTCACTTCCATTAATTTATTATTATAATGACATAATTAATTATTATAATTTATTTATTAATATAATGACATTGATGTCAGTTGAAGGGAGTCAAGTACGCAACATGGGTCACTGTCCACACAGGAGGTTAAGGGCTGGCAGGTTTTACACATTGGATCAGTCAGAGATGCAAAGGAAAACCAGAAAGGATGAGCAAAGGAGACTAATAAAAAGAGGTGAAAGATAAGAATAACACATGATGTGAACTAGAATCTAGCTCAAAGGTGATATAAATATGTAACTCCACATGAAAACTATGCATCTTTTCAGCTAATATAGAATAGGATCCTGTCCTAACTATAAACTGTGCTGTAAAGTTCAATTTTTCTAAAATTGTTTCAAAAACTTAATTTTTGAACTACTCATGGTATTTCTATTCTAGTGAATGATCAGAATTCTAAATATCAAACCATATAGTGGGATGCATTAACTGAGCAACTACTGTTAGTCTGATTTAACCCTCCCAATAACTCCAAGAGGCAGAAATATCACTGTCCCTATTTTATAGATGGGAAAAAAATAAGGTTGAGCGAGAGCTAAATAACTACAGCAGTGTCACTCACCTAATAAGAAGCGTGGCTTGGATTTGGAACCATATCCCCCTGACTGTCAAGCAGAACAGAGCAAACAGGCTTTAAATACCAGAGTGGAAACTGACGTGGTCAAGAATACATTCCATTTACAGTATTTTGCCATGTAGAATGCCCACTTTTTGCCCAAATTTTTGAGGGAAAAATAAGGACGCATATTATATATGCATATAATGATTACATACCATGGGGTATAATCCCACGTACAATGCTCACAAAAACATGGGTGCACATTATACATGGCAAAATACAGTCACACATGTTATAAATTATAGTGAAAAGTCCAAACTGGGAAAATTTTGACTCTTAATATGTTAAATTTATTTTATATCATGAATTTTATTTCACGTAGAGCTATTGAAATAGCAAGTGGCCGGGCATTTGTTTTCGTGTTAAAACCTTTCACTGTTAAACTAGAGCACCTTACGCAGCCTCCCGCAGTGTCCCTAGTCTCCTATAAAGACATTTTGCTCACCTACACATTATAATCTTAAACATTTCTAAAACTCTTTAGATGAAAAGTATTGTAGAGATTGAAAAAGACCGTTCAGTAGTTTCTTCCCTCCGAGCTTCCTTCGTCTCCCATTTGAGCTGGTTCTCACTTATTGGCTTTCAAACGCACCTGAGCCTTGCTCGCCTTGGTCCAGGAGCCCATAGGCTGTGGCAGGTGGCACTCCTGACAGTGCGGGGCCCCCCACCCAGCAGCAGGCTGGCAGCTGTGGACACCATCTTTTCAGAAGTTCCCAGAAATGAGTGCTGCTCTCCAGAACGCTGGGGTCCCTTTACACAGACAAGTGCTTAGATTCCTGAGAAGGGTTCATGAGAATTTCACAAGGGGGCTTGGGAGGCCAAGCCTTGGGGTCTGCTTAACTCACAGCTCTGGGACCCACTTAGGGTTTCTAGAAACCTTCTTGGGAAATGAAAGATAGAGTAGCCAGACAATAAGACCTGCAGTAGACCCGCAGCACACAGAACGTTGGACTGTAGTGTCCCGATCATTGTACTGCAGCCTAAAGAAAACAACATCCACTGTTTCTTCCTTTGAGGGGCTTATTTTCTAAAGGAGGAAGAGCAAGCATTTTGAAATATCCGATTCAGCCCATAAGCCATATGCCTAATCAGAGCTATGTGACTACTGGAGAAACATGCAATAATTACAGCATCCTCCCTCCCTGAAGGGCAATTTCTTTCCAGAGGCATATAGTACTGTGGCTGAAAAGCTAACCTCTGGATAAGACCCTGAGCCTGAAACTTTCTAGTCATGTGACCTCCGCTGGGCTATAAAACCTGTTGTGCCATAGTGTCCTTCTGTGTAAAATGGGAAGAATAATATTTCCCTCAAAGTATCGTTGTAAGTATCAAATGAGTTAATAAACAGAAAGCATGATACTTACGTTAAATGAGTTAATGCAAAGAAAGTGCTTGTAATGCATCCGAACAGTTGTAAGAGCTAGAGCAAGTGCTGCCTCTGGCGAGTGTCATGTTCTCTTTGTTTTAAGACAGATGTGAAGATTAAGTCATTTCTCTATTCCAACAGTAATAAGAATACTTCTTCACAGGTTATGAATGCTTAATGTGAAAATGAAATGTGTCCTATCTCACATAATCCTCATAACAATCTTATGAAGTAGATACAGTTTTGAACTTCTTTTAAATATGAGAAAACAAGGCTTAGGGTGGTTTAAATAGCTTTGCAAAAACTCAAACCCAGATTTGTCTGACTCTCCTGAAACCCATTTTCTGTTATGACCTCTTGCTTCTTGCCCTTGGCCACGAAAAAACTGCCGGGAGAACATTCTGGCACTTGACATGGGACATGCTACTTAAAAAGAAAAGTGGTAAGTGGGTAGAGGAAGAAAGTGAACAGCTCTCTAAACCTCATAATTGAAAACAATGGAAGTGCAGGGCTAACGGCAGTTTTGTTGCCCTGAAAACTGGGTTAAGAGTCTGAACCACATGTTGGAAGTCCACTCAGATTGTTTTCCACTTCTAAATTTCCTTTTACTGATATTTCTGGTAAGAGGTGGAAGGTAAATTAAAAAGAAAAAAAAATCCCAAATCTTACTGGAATCTTACTCCAGTTTTGATCAGAAAAGTATAAAGGCTGATGGAGCTGCCAGAAATCTGTTGAGGCAGGTAGGAGGGAGGAAAAGGACCTGTGTCCTGGGGACAGACACTCTGGGCTGTATTTGAGCAGCGGGTGGCTCTTTACAATTGGTTCTCTGTGGTCAGTCTGGTTTTAAAAGCCCTTAGATGGAGGAAAGTGCTCCAAGAGCCATCAAGAGAAGGCTAACGTTTGAGTCAATCCTTTGGGGCTGTCTGAGAAAATAATAGTTTCATTAAAACTGCTTGTGTATGATTATGCCATGAGAACTTCTACAAGGATGCACAGATGAGCTTCAATTTGGACAACTCTGTAGCCACATATGAAAGGCCTTTGATTTTAATATCCAGTAATGAATAAAACTACTGGTGGGTGTCCTCCTGAGTCATAATGTAATTAGGGAGGATTGGCTGAGTCTGGTTCTCATTTCTTTTCACTATTGAATATTTGCTCTCAGCCAGATGTACTTTTGCGGAGAAGACAACAACAAATCCTTGTATGCGTGGTGGAGAAAACCGAGGGAATTTTGTCAGAAGGGAAGCAAGGCTGATTAGAGTCAAATATAAATATGGTTTTGAAATTAATGAGTTTTCTAGAGGAGATCAACTCTAGGTATCCATGGCTCTCCAAGTAAGCAAAAATTTTTCTACAACAAAACATAGTTTATTGAGACCTGTCACCTCTACTCTCTACCAGTAGGCTCAGCCCCATGCTGGTCATAGATAACTCTAAAGGTAGAGCTGAACACTAGGATTTAGCACTACCTACCTTCTCGGCACCTCAGTGCTGGCTGCTAATCACCTAGGTTGCTGATTCCTGACATAGGTCTTCTCTTTATGAGCCTGAAGACACTGCTGCCTGAATGGTGAGTAAGATTTCTATGTGTTTTGAAATATCCTGTCCCTTTCTCAACTGGCAAACTGCACTGTCTTAGTTGGTTTAAAATCAGATTCGGCTTTCATTTTGTTCCTTCCTGTCCACAAATAAAACCATCGTGTGGCCCCAGTTCTTCACCTTTTCTTCTTTGCAATCTCTTTTCAATGTAATTTTGTAGTTCCTTTCTTCAAGTGGTGGAGTCACTTTCCCCAGCCTTAGACTTGATTGCCCTCCTTTCGACTGACTTTTGCCAATAGGATGTGAAGAAGGAAATGTGTAGAATGCCAGCTCTAAGTTTAGTTCAAGAGGCCACAGACACTTTGTCTTTCTCTATTGCTCCCCTGCCTTTATCGTGGGGACAAGAACAAGCTAGTCTGCTGGAAGATGGGAGACCACACGGAGCAAGGCCAAGCGAGCTCAGCTGTCCCGGCCAAGGTACCAGGTAGGGTCTACTTGATATCAGCAAAGCCACTTAGCTGACCTGAGGGTGACATGACTGATTGTCACCGGACTAGCAGAGCCACCCAACCATCCTGATGGCTCTTGTGAGAAGGAGGGAATGGTAGTGTTTTAAGCCACTAAGTTTCGGGGTGGTTTGTTACATGGCAATATCTAACATACAACCACTATGGCTTATGACCAGTTCTGAACTCTGACACGCATCCTAATACAATCCCTGCTTCAATATGAGCTGGTATCTTCTACTCTTAACATAGTATCTAACACTCAGTACTTCTCCTAACATGATTTTTAAATAAATAATAACAGTGAAATTACACCAGTGAACATTTTTATTGCTCTCTAACTTGAAATCAGATCTAAGTTTATTTTTCTTATTAATCAGCATCCTTCTTTTTGGACCATGTCTCTTTTGTATTTTAAATTTGATTCCTGTTTGTTTCACTTTCGCTTAGAAAGAAATGAATACCTTGAAAAGTTAATAAACTTTCTAAATTTCTTTGGTTGAGGAATGTAGATAGTAGAGGAAATTATATGAACACAAGGGTAAATGACCCAAAAGCAAATGAAAATGGAAGGCTTGTCTTGATCTTATAAATGTGAGGTGAAATTCTGAGTCAAAAAACGGTTGTTAGGGGTATTATTGCCTAACGACAAATTTTTATTTTATTATTTATATGTTTTCAAATAGTTGCTACCTGTCCTACATTTACACATTATAATATCTTATGATTTTTCTTGAACCTTCACTCAAAAGCCCAGGCATCAAAGCAACTATGTCTTTTTTAAGTTGGCCACCAGGTCTTTCTGCTTAGTAAAATTCAGGACAGAGCTTTATTTTCTCCAGTCTTCTAATACTTTCAAATCTTCAACCTAAAAACCATTTATTTTTTTTGTCAACTGTATCCATGTAAAAATGTTCATAGAAGTTGCTTTCTTGGGCTTGAAATCTGCGAACACTCTACAAATGTGAGAATTTGGAACTGGACATACACCATTTTTTCATTGTTTCTCCTTCTGGGAAAAATCCATCAAATACCAGCATCAGCTTTATGCGGCAAAGCAGTAAGTATTTTGCAATTCTTTGCCCCTTCTCTGAAGCAAAAGCTGTGGTAAAATGCTGGCGTCAGACAGCTGTTGCCCTCTAAGGGGGTGTTGAGGATGTCCGTTCTCTCAGGATGGCTGAGGACTGACTGTTTCCCCCTTCTACAGAGACAAGGGAAATGACAATCCGAATGGGCAGTTCGGGAAGGGAAGAGTGAAAGGAAAGTAGCTATGTTGTTCTCTTAATTATCACATTAGGCTGCAGCCACTTAACAAGGTTTGGCGCACGACTGCATTCCTCGTCTCCAGGGGCGTAGGAGCGTTTCCCATCATGACTTGGCTGTTGAGGCAGAGGTGCTGTGAGAGCCTCGTTCTTGTCTCATTCTTTCTCTGCCTCATTAACTTGTTCATTGTAATGATTATATCTTCATAAAGTAACATTTCAATATCAAATGTTTCATTCTAAAATTAAGCATTAAAACTAGGAAAGGGGGGTGGTGAGTGGATCATCGTGCAATCTGTCCTTACCTATTTCAACACGTATAAGATTTCACTTCATTATTTGGGGGCCTGCAGGGCTCATGCACCCCTGTGTCCTTAACACCTAGTTATACAACTTCACTTTTATATGTCCCTGCATGCAACACACATTTATCAAGCACTTTCAAGGCTCAAGTCCCTAGAGTGAGGCTTTGAGGAAAAGAAAGAAAAGCTTAGATCCCCTTGCCCCCTTGAAAGAGCATGAATCTCCTTCCCTAGAAGGGACTAACTTTCAGGAAATCCTGGTGAAGAAAGTTAACACACACAGGAAAAAAAGGAAAAAAAGATTGAATAAAGGTCCGGAAGACTAGGAGTAGACACAGGAAAGGAAAAGTATATTAGGGAGAATCACAAGGCCTTGACTTTAATAACTGGTTAAGCTCTATTTATATTATGTACTTTTCTCTAGATTTATTATATTTGCAATTAAAATATCAATAAAATGAAAGCGCACTGGTAATGATTCAGAAGGAGAGACATGTGGATAGTTACCAAAAATAATTGGGTACTCTTAGAATGCTAAGGACAGTTAATTTTTAGGAAGACAATTAAATTGGTACCTCATTTCAGTATAAATTAGAACCATGATGAGATTAGAAGATATTCTGGTAGGATTTTATTATTCTTACCGGAAAAAAAAAAAGATGGCCTATGTGTAGGTATCATCGATGAGCTTTTTAAAAATACCCTGCTCTAAATGTAGCCTGTCAACATTAACTTTTGTATAGTATCCACGTTAACAGATATATAATATTTGATCAATCAAAATAGGTTAGTTTACCTTACATGGAAACATGTCCCTCTACAACGTAATTGATTTTTTTCATCTGAATTCATATAACACTGGTGCTTTATTGAATCTTTACATTTTTATACACTACGACATTACAAGCTCAGGCAGGTACCCCTGTATACTCTTCTGCTTCCACTCTGTTCTCATCTCCCTGAGCTCATCACCTCTCTTTTGAAACTGGCATTTATTATTCTCATGCATGTTTTTCTCTAAATAGATATAAATACTTAATTTATGTAATATGCATGTGTGTATGCATACCATACATTTATATATGTATAAAATATACTATTTTATATATAAACATATATATAAATATATAAATAAATCTATAGTATTTTCCAGGGTTTTAAACTTTCTTGCACAACCCATACATTGCCTTCTACACCTTTTGGTTTGTGTTGACTTAGTAGTATACTTGTAACATTTCATTGCATGTAGCTTTAGATCATTTTTTAAAATGCTGTACTACATTCCATTGTAATATGCTGCAGCATATTTTCCTAAATATTTTATGCAGGACATTTAGGCTGTTTTCAATTCTTTCTGTTTGCAACCATGATGCTGTAAGCATTCACATACTGTCTTTAATGCACTGATGTGTGTGGTTTTCTCTAGCATATAAATCCAGAAGTGGAATGGCTGGTCATCTGGTATATGTATCTTTCAGCTTATTGAATATCACCAAATTCTCTTCAAAGTGCTTGTGTCAATTTACACTATGACCAGCAGTGAATGAGAGTTCTCTTTGCTGGACTCCTTGGAAAACCTTAAATCTGAGGTGGTTGAATGACCATTGTTATTATAATGTTCTTTTTTCTGATTACTCAGGAAGATAAATTCATCTTCTCAAAAGTTTATTGTCCTTTTGGGTTTTCTTTTCTGTGAATGGCAAAGATCATATCTTTGTCCAATTTGTGATTTTGTTTGCTAATACTTTACAAATGGGAAAAATTACATTAAATCCTGGTTTTTGCTTTTCTTGTAAAACGAGATCTGGCAGTAGTCATTGCCCTTTCCAAGGCGACAGCTGATGGGAACCCTTGAGCTGAGACATACAACCCTTGGTGCATTTCAGCCAGCCTGTTTTCACTCATTTATATTATCTGGCTGACCCCTGGAGGCATCTGAATTGGGGAGCATGTCCTAGAACCACTGGAAACAGGTTAGAAATCCAGGATTCATTTGGGTTTCTCTTGAAGATGTCGTTTAACAAGGTTAAACATTTGTTTAAGTGATACACGTTGGAGTACTGTTCTTAAATGCAAATAGAAACCCCTTAGTTTATTTTACAGACATACTCTTGTTTTAGATAATCTCAAAGCATGAAAATCCAAATTTTTAAAAGCTCAGAGTGGTTATTTTCCTTGCTCTAAATACTTCTGTAGATAGATTTTAAAATTTGCCAAAACTCACTACAAAATTTCTCTTACAAAGTGACCTCCCGTAACACATTTACAACATACATTATTATTCAGTCAACATATACTTAACAACCTACCATTACAACCCACTTTCTGAAAACATCTACCATATAATGGAAGTTACATGTATACTTTGATTATGACAACATTTTCACCTGATTAAAAAAATAATACATTCATTAGCATCTGCCTTATTTAAAGGTTAGCATAATGGCAACCTTGGAAGAAAATTAATAGAAAACCTACAAATGAGAGAGAGAGGAAAAGTGTGACGGGTTTTGAGTGGCAATCAACAAATGAGATATTCTGGGGTATTTCTTCACTGATGAGAATCTGGGATGTGAGGCTGATTCGAAAGAAGTGAATTATTTCCCTGGGGCACTGTGTTACTCTTCTGGTAGCTGCCGCCACATAAATATTAATGTCTGTTTTGGATAGCATAGCCTCAGTGACTACGCTCATTTCAGGCATGGCTGATGTGCTGCAGAAAAACAAGGATACAATACATTATTAACTTCTTGATATTTCTTTTATAAAACAAACTTTAAAAATGAGTTTACCTAAACTGATTAATTTCTAATTGTTATATTATTATTATATATTATTGTTAGATCATAGCATGAAAAATATCAACTTCTGAAGTTAAAATGGAATACTCATCACTTTCTTTATTGCTTCAATAAATATTTTTTGTGCACCTACTATGTGCCAGGAACAAGAAATAAAGCTGTCAAAAATCTCTGTGTTGTAGAACTTACATTGTGCTCGTCCAGCCCATTGTGCTACTCCTGCACGTGTATTTGAATGTACCTATGGCTACTGTTCACCCAGCACATCTCTACGGTCCTGGGATACTTAACATTCTATCTTGTGTGCTATTATTTTTTGTCTTCACTCAGCCAGTCTCAAAAAATGGCAGAAGTAGAGGGCCGAGGGGACAGTAGAGAGAGCATTCCCTAAACATGGTGCCATTTCAAAAAGACAGAGAAACAAAGGTAATGTAGGCACATTTCCTATCCTACTCCAAACACTTGTGCTTTATCTTTACCCAGTAGGCTCTAGACAGACACACGCTATGTTTATAGTTTTTGATAACATTTCTCCTCTGCCAAGCCAAGGCTGTGTTAGGGCATTGGATTACCTTCATATGATGATTCCAGCAATTACACTCAAAGCCAATAGAAGACACAGAGGAAGAAAATCCAAGAGAAAGAAGGCAGAAAGCTGCAGAGGTAAGTGAACAAACAGCAAACAGTGTAAAGAATTGTAAAGATTAGGAAGACTAACAGTTGGGGTATTGAATTGGTATTGAGTTAAGATGTTGACAGGAGCAAGATGCCTGTGGTCCTGTAGCTGACAAGGAAACTTTCAAGTTCCTTAATGGAGAAGAATTTAAAGGACATTACTCACTTAAATGAATATTTAAGGATATTGAAGAAGAGTTTGAAAATATCGGCATTATCTGCTTTCTACAACACATTTGATTTGCCATCTGAAGAAACATTTTTTGTAGAGAGTACCTGAAATGCATGATAAAGTATAAATATCATTTTTCAAAAACATGGTTGAGCTATTGGGAATGTTAGGGAAATCACCACAGACCAGAGCTGTAAGGAATCATGAATCTGGAAAGATAAATAATTGCTGGAACAAGCGTTTATTATTAGGATATCTAAAAATCCCTTGTGTTTGAGAAGCAACGTTTTGAAGGTACATGCATGCAGACGGCAGGAGTCAAATCTATAGACTAGATTGGAAACCAAAACAATCAAAAGTGGTACTCTCAGTGGAAATCACTGAGCAAAACCTGGTAAAGCTGAGAAGAAACCAAACATACTTACCTTGGTTTTGGCTCCAGGTGTATATATACACGTGTGTGTGTGTGTGTGTGTGTGTGTGTGTGTGTGTGTGTAGAGAGAGAGAGAGAGGTGACAATGCCTGACCATGTAACTGTAGACATTCCCCATTCAAATTTGGAGTTGGAATTTGGTGTAATTATATGACCAAAAAGCCCAGGGAATTTCAAATGGTCCCAAATTACCTACAAGAATGACAATTAAACTGATATGGTATCAATAGTCATAAAAACTAGGAAAATATTTTTTCAAATCTTTTGAGTCTTAAGAGAAAATAATTGTCATCCATTCTAGAATTAAATACTCAGAAAAGTGATTGTTTTTATTTGGAATGAGGGCAAAATTAAAATGCTTTCAAACATTAGTAACAACAATAAAAACTGTTTATTAATAACAAAAATTTGCTTTAAAAAACTTCTAAAATTATACTACAGGAAGAAAGAAAATAGCCCTTGAGGCAAAGTCTGAAGCTCAAGAGATATGGTGACAAAAATCTGGTAAAGCTGAGGGAAAAACTAAACACCGACTGTTTAAAATAACAACAACAACAACATCTCAATGTGGAGTTAAAAATACAAGGAAAAAATCCTTCCTCAAAGATGAGACTTATGCTATGAAGCAGCATTACTTATACAGACTAATAATTTAGACAGTGCTATATTGGTATAGAAATAGGCAAATAAAACAATGGAATGGAAAAGAGAGCCAGCCCAGAAACAGACCAACTTGTATGCAGTAACCTGACATTTGCCTTGGCAAATCATTGGGGGAAGATGGACTGTTTAGTAAATTAATTTTACAGGTGGGGAAAAAACAGACTAGGACCATGAGTCACACCATATAGAAATTTCAGTTCCAGATGGACCTACACGTGGAAAGCAAAATTTCAAAATGCTTATAAGACAATATAGGAGAACATCTTTAACCTTTGATTCACAAAAAGATTTCACTAAGGCCTTTAAACAAAGCACAGAACATAAAGGAAAAGATTGAAGAATATGCCAAAATTTACATCTGGAATCAATCATCATTAAAGACACCATAAGGAGAATAAAAACACAAGCCAAAAACTGGGAGAAGTTATTTACAAAATACACAACTGTCAAGTACTAGAATCCAGGGCTTAGCAAAGGTTTCTACAAATCACATAAAAAAGTTAAACCAAGAGAAAAGACAAAAGGCAGTTCATGGAAGAAGAAACATGAATGGTTCATAAGCAAATTAAAATATGCTTAAATATATTAGTGATCAAGGAAAAGAAAAATAAAATCACACTAGTAAAATATAGTAAAATATCACTTAACCTCCAACAAACCAGGGAAATAAACAAACAAATATACAAACAAAAACAGCTGAAAACAGCCAGTTTACGAAAATATGTGAAGCAACAGGAAAGCCCTTAGAGTGCTGTTGAGACTGGAAATTGGCACTACCTCTTCATAAACCACTTTCCATTCCTTAGTCATGTTTAACAACTATTCGATGCATTGGTAACTCTCTTTGAAATATACATACTTCATGAGTGACAGAACATACCCAGTTTGAAACCATACTCATACTCTAAAATAAAAGTAAAGCCAGAAAATATTACATTTGGTATATTCTATTTCTTTAGCTGGGAGGTGATTGCATGGGGTATTTTATTATTTTTCTGTAAACCACCTACACTGTATATGTTGCCTTTGGGAAAAAATGAAGTAAATATTAGAAATTATTTGTGTGTTGTTCTATATTATCATGCATAAGTGAATCCAGTGGTAAACTGTAACTCACATTTCATAATGCCTTCGTTGCATGGCTATAATGGTTCTCAATTTATCTCCCTACAGGTCTGCGTTAAAGACTGTCTCCTCCCCGTATAGAAACAGACCTTGTAACTGGGAAGACGCTTCCTCCAGCCCCACTTCTGCTCCATCTCATCACTGTCTGAGATATAGATTCACATCCCGGTGCTCAGCATAGGCGGCTGAACCGCGCAGCTTTCCTGGGCACCAGACTCCACGCGGAGGCGCTGCGCTTCATGCGCTTTATGTACGCTCAGCTTCTTTCCAGAGCACGCATGGGGCCGAAGGGCCCAGATGTGACCTGCTCAAACACCAGTAACCTCACAGAGCCTGGAACAACACTCACTTTAGAACCACAGGTACTGTGTCTGGTTCTGGCTTCTTATACCAGACTTCTCCTCTTAGGATGGATTCTTCTGCAGACAGGCTCTCCCCCCGCCCCCCACCATTACCATGTTCCTCTGCCAGAATATCCCTCAGCTCCCAAGTATTTCAGTCAATGTACATAGCTCCTGGAGAGAGAGGCCCACCCACCTAATCTTTGCTTGGGCCCTGTGGGAACGCCCGATAACAAGGATATCACCTTTTCTGATACAGTGAAATGAGTGAAGGTCTAGATTTTGATTGTTTGTATTAGATTTTTAAAGTCCTCAATGTCTTCAACTTTATTTGAGCCCTGGCATTGGATTGTTTGGCAATTCTTATCATTGTTTTTTCTTTTTTACTTGGATTGGTACAATTCAAATAGGGTTATGATAGCCATTTCAAGTAGAATTAGTCATTACTTAATGGCAGATGGTTGCAGAGAACATTGAAAGGGCAGAAGCTACCAAAAAAAAAAAAAATTCCCCAGACCTCTTGCCACCCCCTCAAAAAGTATTAGTTATACACAAGGTAGAAATTCTCCTTTCGATATGGATGATCCACTGTACTGTGCCCCTTTAGCCCCCCACCCTTAAGGCTTCCTGTGGTCAGAGGCCACAGTGTCATATAATTACACAATGTCGTTTCAGTCTGCAATAATTAGTTACTCTCGTTGCTTTTACAGTTTAAGTAAAGACATACTGCATTCTCAATGATCCCTCTGGACAGTGGTTTCCAGACTTTTTAGCTTAAAACCTTATATTTGGTTTGATGTAAAGACTCACAGTTTTCCAAAAAGTGTTAAACGCTACGTAAATACTTAAAGATGACAAAAAGCACTTTTGAGAGTTTGAGATTGCGTTGTTGTGTAGTTAAAAAACCATGGTTGAAAATCACTGACAAAATGCATGGAAAAGCCCAAAAGTAGAATGTAAACATGTCCCAATTAGGATGTCATTGTTCTGATGTAGAATCTTCTGACATGGATGTCACTGTGTCCCACATTCTCTCCAGTTCAGAATTACAAAACCTGCAGCCCTGTGATGACATCTTCTGTTCCATGTGGCCTAGGCATCCTTTTATTTGTTATGTTATGTTATTCATCAACATGGCAATCCTAACCTGATGCATATTTCAGTAATGAAAGAGGACGTTAGCCGTGGTGCTTTAAAAAACACATGTCTTGGCCTTCAGCCATGTTTTCTATATTTTTCATAAAATTTGGGGTTTTTCACAGTAAAGAGGAATGTTAGTTTTAGCATCCTCATTAGGAAGATGCATCTGTTTACACTAACTTTTTTCAACAAATATAAGAAGTGTATTAAAAATGCAAAATATGATCTCTGCACTTGCCTCTCATAAGACTTGCTAAATGTTATCATCCATAATGCACAAGAGTTAGTCACTTTTTGCATATTTCCATTTTCTCATTACTTCCTTTTCTCAAACTCAGAAAATTAAGTTGGCAAACTGAAATTTATCAAAAGCCTCGGGAGGTGGTTCCTTGGTCTCTGAGCCATTGGCTTACTCGACATCAAATAAACTCTAGAAGAAAAGGGCCTTGGTGAATATAATGAGTACGAACAACCGTATATGTCAACCCAAATCCCCCCCTTTTCCTCAAATAACGGTTATTAAGGCTCAGGTAATTACCACATTTCTTATTTCACTTAGCTTCATGAATTGGCTATAATTGTTTTTGAAGTGCTATTATTTTAAAAAATTATTTATTCTTTTTTAAACATTTGAAAAATATAAGGAACTAAAAAAATAGTTCCATCTATTTCTTAGATGAAAACAATTAACATCTCCTGAATATCCCACCTTCTAGAGACAATAAAAAGCTTCTGCACAGCATAAAGAATAATTAACAGAATGAAGAGCCAGCCTACAGAATGGGAGCAAATACCTGAAAACCATATAGCTGATAAAAGGTGAATACGCAAAATATAAGGAACACCTTTAACTCAATAGCAACATAGCCTAATAACCCGATTTAAAAATGGACAAAAGAATTGAATAGACATTTAGCCAAAAGAATATATACAATGACCAACAAGTATATAAAAAGATGTCCAACATCACTTATCATAGGGAAATGAAAAACAAAACCACTGTGAGAGATCTATTACCTAATATGTATTAAGATGGTTATCATTTAAAAAGTTTTGAAAAGATAACAAATGTTGAGGTCATGAGAGAAAGTATTCACTGTTGGTAGGAATGCAAATTGTGGTAGCTGCTGTGAAAAACAGTATGGAGGCTCCTTAAAAAACTAAAAATAGAAATTCCATAGGACCCAGCAATGCTATTTCTGGGTATCCAGATTCATTGAAATTGGGATCTCAATGGGATACCTGCACCCCCGTGTTCACTGTGGCATTATTCACAATAGCCAAATACAGAAACAACCTCAGTGTTCCTCAACAGATGACTGGATAAAGGAAACATGGTATGCACCTACTATGGACTATGATTGAGCCTTAAAAAATAAGGAAATCCTGCCATTTGTGAAAACATGGATGAACCTGGAGGTCATTATACTAAGAAATAAGTCAGTCACAGAAGGACAAATACTGCATGATCTCACTTAGTGAGGCATCTATAATAGTCGAACTCGTAGAAACAGAGTGGATTGGTGATTATAGGAGGCTGGAGGGTGGGAAGAATGGGGGAGTTGTTGTTCAATAAGCATAAAGTTCCAGTTATGCAAAATGATTAAGTCCTTGGGTTCTTCTTACAGAGCTTAACAATACTGTATGGTGCACTCAAACATTTGTTGAAAGGGTAGATCTCATGTCAAATGGTCTTACCACAGTAAAAAAGGGAGAAAAATAGATTCTCTCCCTCTCTCTGATTTTGTTTTGCTTTGTTTTGTTTCCAAAACCAACTGGAGCTCTTTAATATAGCACTGCCACTGAATTACCTTGAAATGTAAAGTTAGTATATTTTTGTGAGCTGGCACATTGTTCTTCCTCTTGAATTTTAAAATCCAACTTTGCTGAGGGGAATTTCATTTTCTCTCATCTGAAATTACAAACGGATCTCTTCTGTGCCTGAGTTAAGCATGAAATTAAGGTAATTAAAGATGAGTAAAGCTAAAAGTTCCCTGAGCAAAATCAAAGTAACAAAAAATTAAAAAGGCTGTTGTGACTGAAGCAACATTACTCATAAGTCTTCTGGTAGTTGTGCCTTTGTTTTGCTTTGTTTTGAACTTTTTCCCATTTTCTTTTTCAGTGTAGGATGACATCAAAATTTGAGACCAAAGGACTAGTCAGAAAAGATTGCAAGCAGGTGGATCACTGCAATGTTTTTTTGCCCCCTCTTTATTCCTGTAAATGCTTGCTTGTTTGTCTAGCAAATATTGACGATGTGGCCATGGTATGCCGTAGAACTCAAATGTCAGTGAATCCGGCATAGGCAGGCAGTGCCAATTTATTCTGAACCTACTGTCAATGCCTTCAGCCAAAGGCTGCCAGGGCCCCCTTGTATTTGAACAAGTTGGGTGCATCGCTCACTGCAGCTGGGGAGAACTCACAACGTAGAGAACTATATGGTGTCTCAGAGGGAGTTAGAAAGAACCTGTTATAGGTTTTGGACTTGGATCAGGTGATTTGGGAGAGAGCCTAGCAAGCAGATTTTGCTCTAGATTAAGTGCTGTTATAAAAAGAGAGCATTTCTATGGTTTGTTTGGTGTTTTTTCGGGAGAGTGGGGAGGTCATCCTGTGCTTAGACAAAAAGATAAAGTAACCTTGTTCTGTTTCATTTTATCGTTGACTCAGGGTGACCTTATCTGAGATTAGAGATTATTTACATCCAATGGGAGAATAAAGCGACCTGGCTCTGAATGTATTACAGACCAGCTTGTAATAGTATTGAGGTCTATCCATGAAAATCATATCAGGGGAGGCTACCTCTACCTCCTCCTCCCCGTCCAGCTCCTCCCCTCCTCCCTCTCCCCTCTTCCTCCTCCCTCTTCCTTCTCCTCCTCCTTCTTTCCTTTTTTTTTTTTTTTTTTTTCCTGTGCTGGTTTGGTCAGGGACTCTCCTCCCTGTTGGGCCAGAGTCACTCTGTTCCTTCACCTTGCTTTGCTTAAGGTGATACCCTTTCTTGCCTTGCCTCTGCTGCAGCCACCTGCCCAGGGACTCTCCCTGCTCCGTGGCCTCTAACCGAACAGGAGCAGAAACAAGCTGCTTTCACGCTGCCTGGCTCAGGTGAGGAGAGAGCTATGCTGCCAGCATACCTCTAGGTTCCTGAGTGTCCCCAGTTCCCCTTTCACCCTCATTTCCTGCAGTTCATCAATGTCTAATCATTCATTCTATGGACTTTCCCATTCCCTTCTCACCCTCTCCATTGCCAATCCCTTAGGCCAGGCTACAACGCACTTTCACTGGCAGTATTAGCCACCTGGTCTTCCTGCTGTCACCCTTGACCCTTACAACCCTCCCCTCTGCACTGCTTCCAGAATTATCTTCAACAATTACAAATCTGAGACTATTACTGCCCAGCTTTAACTCTCCATGGCATTTAAGACCAAGACTCCCTCTGGGGGTTGCCTAATCTGGAGAAAACCATCTCTTCCTAGGTCATGCCTCCTTCCCATGGCGGCCCACACTCAACGACTGATGGACATAGTTGGGTAAGGTCTGGTTTCATGACCCCAACTCAGGACCTAACTCAAAAGGGTTATCCTAACCTCACAACTTCTCAGCTCAGGCCCCACTGAGACAGCTTTTCAATTTCACTATTTTTTCCACTACTGCTTTTCTTCTCTTTCCACAGGGATGATCCTAAAATCAATCCTGAACAAAACTCATTCACAGTAACATTGTTTCCAAGTCTGCTTACTGAGGAAACCAGCTTGTAACAGGTGGTGTAGGGAGTCATCAAGGGGTCTTAAGCAAGTAAACATCATGATCAAATAGATTTCTTCAACATTTGCTTTCCTGAACATACAAAAACTAATTAGTCTTTAAACAAAAAATGCACATCAATTAATTTATTTCATTAGGGATTATTCTGTGGGCCTGAAAAAGCTAGTATAGCAGCTGCAAAAGCATGTAGTGTTCATGTTATTCAATAATGGATCATTTTCCTTATTATTGGCATCGTATTCATCTTTTCTAGGAAATTTGTTAAACATCAGAATTCATGAAACTTTTTCTGAGAGCAAAGGATCTACAAAGTAAAATCTTTATATTCAGAACCTGATAATCAGGAAATTACCTTGATTAAGAAGTAAAATATATTCCTTATTTTTAGAACATCATCCCTAGTATAAAATGGGAAAACAAGAAATTTTCCACAACATTTATATTAGTTTTTAATATAATTCTTTGACTTTGGTAAAATTAATATTTGATTCTACAAGATGAAAGAGTTTTGTTTCAGATGATTGAAAAATACATTCTTTTAATTCTGTTCTTTTTCAAATGTTCAAATCCTAAAACAAATTAGGTAAACCAAGGGAGAATCATATTGAATAATGGTAGTTGTTGACCTTTTATGTTCCCAGTTTTTTCACCTCTGTTGAATATTATCAGATCGCCTTTACATCACCCATTCGATATACAGTTATTGAGAATCTATGATAAGGAAGACATAAATAAAACCCATCCAACCTATTAATGAAAGACCCAGCCTCTGACTTTTCTTCCTCGTGTGATATTTGGAGTGGCTTTCTCACTTGGGTTCCCCAAAATCTGTACACCATGGGGTCAGTTGCCATGTTGGGGCTTCTGTTTCTTTCCTCTTCTGCTCTGGCTCCCCAGTGCTGAGCACCCCCACTTTTCCTTCTATGAGAATTTTCCACACCAGTCTGCTACAGGTGCCACTAGTGTTGCCTAAGGCCTCGAGGGGAGCAGATGCTCTCATGCCCGTATCTCCAGATTCCCCTCAGGCCCTTTGTTTAGGGACAGCCCTGCAGTTGCCAAAACTCTACATTTGATTAAAAAAACAAGGGAAGACTCTTCCTCTGTTCTGTGTTACTCTCTATTATGGGGGTTTCCATTTTACCCCCTCAGACAGTAGCCCTCACACTATTACAGGATGTGAACTGGGGCACGGGCACCATGTTGAATGCAGGCTTGTCCTTTCCTTCAGCAATGAAGGCTTCGCCAATCTTTTCATGTCTGACTCCTTTTCTTCGAATGGTTTTTCTTCCAGAAGGTCCTCTTGGTTCCTTAAACACAAAGACTCATTTGGGTCTATCCTATAATTCACTCCATATTCCTGGACCCGGTGGTGGTCACCGTTTAGACCGTGAATACTACAAAACAATAAATAATCATTAAATACCTGCTTTAAGAGATTCCAAAATTTTTAAAATTGCTAACACATGCCGAGATGAGTTGAAGCCATCAAATATTAGTAAAGCATCAAATAGCAAAGAGAAGAGAACCAATTGCTATTTCCAAATAGTTTCACTCTTTTTTTTCTTTTGGAGGATAATAAATTTTAGATTTTTATTAATATATTTTTAAAGAATAACTCATTCAGTCTTGTTCCAAGTTTTTGGAATTATTTTATTATCTTACATGAATAAGATTTAAAACATTTGTATGGATGAAGGAGATTTATTTTAAAGGTTACTGAGAAGTTTATTTAATGCCTATCTTTTCTGACAAAAGACAATGGTAAATATTAAAAGGGCTATCATTTTTAAAATGGAGAATGGATTTATACCACTTAACCCAGGCAAAAACTTTTATACATTGTTAAAAAAAAAAAGTTGTAAGAATAAATTGTAATTTCTCAAAAAAAAATTATCCCTATTTCTCATTCAATATATCATCATTTAATAGGAAGGATAGCAGAATACAATCATTAAATGCTGAGTAAATTGAGTAAATTTGCATTTTAGAATAATTTAATTGTCACTAATGTCATTTGGATGAATCAACTAAAACATAAGTTAATTGAACAGACTATTTCGGGCATATATTTTACAGACAAAGTATGTTGCCAGGTACAACCCACATTTTTATTCCTAAGATAAATTTTGAGCACTTTAAAATGATAATCATGTTGCAAAAATCATAAAGTTTTAATATATTTGAATGATTTAATTTCAATAATTCTTTCCTTCCTTTATAAACCATCAGTTGAATTTCTACATCTAGCATGTTCATTTTTCATAAAAACAATTCTATTTCATTCAGAATCATTTCTTCCTACACTAATGGTTTATTACACAGAATTTCACAAGATATTAGCATTTTTTAGGAAAAAAATCAAAATTCTATTTGAGTGGACAACAACCAAATGCCATCTTAGCTGGATTTCCAATTCCAGACATTTGGGACCACTTGATTTTCAAAGACACGTCAAGAAGAAGCTAGGAGGGCAAGATGACGGAGGAGTGAATGGAAGTCACACTGACCTCCTCCCAGGACCAATCTGGAATTACAACTAAATCGTGGAGAAATCACCCAGACAAACTGAACAATAGTGAGAGAGAAGCCTTATACCCTAGGGCAGACAGAAGAATCAGTTTCAGCACAACCTGCCTGGTAAGGAGTGCAGTGGAGACTGGAGAAGGCTGGCTGTGCACCCTCAGGCGGCAGCGCCAGAGGGATATTTAAGCAGCCAGTTGGATCCCCCTGAGAAGAGTGGGGTCTAAACCATAAGCGTGGAATCCCCAGCCTACAGCACCAGAGTCCCAAAATACACAGATAACAGCCAGCTGCGAAAAGCGGCAGGGCTGCTCTCTGCCAGAGACGGGCGGCTGGAGACTGAAAGAGCCATTTAAAGGGCCAACGCATAAATTTTCATCCTCAGCCACTTGCCCTGGGCTCCAGCAAAGGCAGGGGCGGAGCGGGCTAGAGACACCTGAGCAGAGACTGGGGACGGAGGCTTGGGGGAGAGAACTGAGTAGCCACCAAGATCCTGGTGCTGAGTCAGCCCCCATTCAGCAGCAGCCATCTTGCTCAAGCAGACCTCTCCTCTGAGTGGCAGCAGCCTGAGAGGAAACAA
>PVJD01008141.1:19909-75912 GCA_004026545.1 Mormoops blainvillei | reverse complement strand
GGACACATTTCTGGAAAAATATCTTCCAAAACTGAATGAAGAATAAGCAGAAAGCCTGAACTGACTGATAACAGCTGGTGAAATTGAAACAATAATAAAAAAATAAAATTCAGCACACAAAAGCCGTGGACTGCAAGTTTTCACAGGCTAATTCTACAAAACATTTAAGGAAGAGCTAACCCCTGTTGTTCTCAAACTATTGTAAGAAATCTATGAAGAGGGAAGACTCCCAAACTCTTTTTATGAGGCCAGCATCATCCTAATCCCAAAACCAGATAAAAGCACAAGAAAGAAAGAAAGCTGCAGGCCAATATCACTGATGAACACAGACGCTAAAATCCTCAACAAAATATTGGCAAACCACATCCAGCAATACATTAAAAAGATCATCCACCATGATAAGTGGGATTCATCCCAGGGATGCAAGGTTGGTACTATATTCACAAATCAATAAATGTAATACATCACATAAACAAAAGGAAAGACAAAAACCACATGATTATATCAATAGAAGTAGAAAAAGCATTTGATAATGTACAGCACCCATTGATGATAAAAACACTTAGCAAAGTGGAAATAAAGGGGGCATACCTCAACATAATAAAGGCTATATACAAGAAACATACACCCAATATTAGACTGCGTGTGCAAAAACTAAAAGCTTTCACACTAAGATCGGGCAGAAGACAAGGATGTCTGCTTTCACAACTCCTGTTCAACATAGTATTAGAAGTCCTAGCCACAACCATCAGAGAATAAAAAGAAATAAAAGGTCTCCAAATTTGAAAGGAGGAAGTAAAACTGTCATTGTTTGCAGATGACATGACAATGTACATAGAAAACCCTATAGACTCCACCAAAAAACTACCCAACCTAGTAAGTGAATTTGGCAAAACACCAGGATACAAAGTTAATATTCAGAATTTGAAGGCATTTTTATACACCAACAATGAAATATCAGAATCAGAAACCAGGGGGAAAATCCCATTTACTATAGCAACAGGAAAAATAAAGTTCCTAGGAATAAGCTTCACCAAGGAGGTATAAGACCTGTACTCAGAAAACTATAAAACACTGAAGAGACAAATTAAGGAGGACACAAATAAATGGAAGCATATACCATGTTCATGGGTTGGAAGAACTAACATCATCAAAATGTCCATACTACCCAAAGCAATGTATAGATTCAACACAATTCCTATTAAAATATAGAACAAACATTTCAAAAATTTATATGGAAACATAAATTACCCCAAATAGCTTTAGCAATTTTGAGGAAGAAGAACAAAGTAAGAGGGATCCCAATACCTGACATGAAACTATATTATAAGTCCACTGTAATCAAAACAGTCTGGTACTGGTATAAGAACAGACACATAGCTCAATGGAACAGAATCGAGAGCTCGGAAATAAACCCATGTCTCCATGGTCAATTAAGATTCAACAAAGGAGGCAAAAGCATAAAATGGAGTAAAAATAGTCTTTTCAACAAGTGGTGTTGAGACATCTGGACAGCTACATGCAAAAAAAAAAAAAAAGAAATTTGACCACCAACTCACACTATATACAAAAGTAAACTAAAGGTAGATAATAGCCTTCAATACAATTCGGACACCATAAAAATCCTAGAGGAGGACATAGGTAGGAAAAATTTCAGATATTCCTGCAGCAATATATTTACTGATATATCCCCTAGAGCAAGCGACATCAAGAAAAGAAAAAACAAGTGGGACTTCATCAAATTAAAAAGCTTCTATATGGCTAAAGAAATCACCAGCAAAATGAAAAGGGAACCTACCATATGGGAAAATTATTTGACAATGATGCTTCAAACTAGGGTTTGATCTCCAGAATATATAAAGAACTCACATGACTCCACTCCAGGAAGGCAAATAATACAATTAAAAAATGGGCAAAGAACCTGAACACACACTTCTCTAAAGGGGACCTACACAGGGCTCAGAGGCACATGAAAGGAGGTTCAGCATCACTAGCCATCAGAGAGATGCAAATTAAAACAACAATGACATATGACTTCACACCAGCCAGAATGGCCATCATAAACAAATCAACAAACAACAAATGCTGGTAAGGTTGTGGAGAAAGGGGAACACTAGTACACTGTTGGTGGGAATAAAGACTGGTGTAGCCACTGTGGAAAACATGATGGAATTACCTCAGAAAACTAAAAATGGAACTGCCTTTTGACCCAGCAATTCCACTGCTTGGATTATACCCTAAGAATCCTGAAGCACTAATTCAGAAGAACCTATGCACCCCAGTGTTAATAGCAGTACAATTTACAATAGCCAAGAATTGGAAGCAACCTAAGTGCGCAGCTATAAATGAGTGGATTAAAAAAGTGTGGTACATTTGCACAATGGAATACTACACAGCAGGAAGGAAGAAGGAGTTACTATCCTTTGCAACAGAATGGATGGAACTGGAGAGCATTAATTTAAGTGAAATAAGCCAGGTGGTGAAAGACAGATACCATATGATCTCGCCTATAAGTGGAGACTAATTAACAAAACAAACAAGCTAAATGGAACCAGAGACATTGAAGTGAAGAACAAGCTGACAGTGAATAGAAGAGAGGGGGTCGGGGAAGTTGGGAGAAGCAGGAGAAGGGTGGTCAAGGAACATATACGGGGGACTCAAGGACAAATTCAAAGGGAGGTGGGGTCAGTGGTGGGAGTAAAATGAACAAAACTGTACTTGAATAACAGTAAAAAAATTTTTTTTAAAGAATTTAAAAAAAGAAAAGATGAAATACTGCCTTCTGTGCCAACATGGATGGACTTTGAGAATATTGTGCTAAGCAAAATACGTCAGACAGAAAAAGTAATATCTTGATTATTTTAATATCATATTGTGGATCTCTTGGGGAATATCAATGAAGTCAGGAAGAAATGTGATAAAAGTTTGAGCAGCTGGCAGACACCCATAATAGTCACCTATATTAAGAAGGAAAAGTAGTGTCAAGGTTAGAATTTTACCCCACTTGCAAGATTTAGCCTGCTACTTATTTAACCTGTTACTGTTTCATATAGTCCTGCACTAGAGGCAAAGGGCTTTATGACTCATGGCACTGTAAGCATTAGCTCATGTTTGTGTCAGCTCCCCATTTCTCCTATTGACAAGGACAAAGCGCAAGGGCCCAATCCCACATGGGAGTGCAATGGCATTGTCTAGTATCATCTGAGAAGCATTAAATTTGGGCATTACTGATTTTATGTTAAGCAGTAAACAAACCTGCCCTATTCCCAGAGGGTGACATTATCTCATCTCTCAAGGGTACTGCTGCAAACACAACCCTGAGGAATGGCATGGGTAAATATATCAGAAGTATAATTTTTTAACACTGGACTTTATTTGTTTTAACTACATATTTTATATGTTTTTATTATGGTAAAATAAATATATCAATTTTTTCCATTTTAACCACTTTTAAGTATACAGTTCAGAAGTATTAAGTACATTTATGCAGCCATCACCACCGTCTATCACTAGAACTCATTTAACCTAACAAAACTGAACTTTATACCCACTAAACAATAATTCTTCGTTTTTCCCTCCCACTGGACTATACTCATTGGCAACCACCATTCTACTTTCTTTCTCTATGAATTTGATTGCTTTGGGTGCTTATATAAGTGGAATCAGCAAATATTTGTCCTTTTGTGTATGGCTCATTTTACTTAGCATAATGTCTTCAGAGTTTATCCATATTCATCACATGTCTGAATTTTATTCCTTTTTAGGGCCAAATTATATTTCATGGTATGTATATACCAGATTTTATCTGTTCATCTGCCAATGGACATTTGGATTGCTTTCATCTTTTGGCTGTTTGAATAATGCTGCTATAAACATGGATGTACAAATATCTGTTAGAATTACAGTTTTTAGTTCATGTGTTGATATACCTAGAGGAGGTATTGCTGGATAATATGTAATTCCGTGTTAAATTTTTTGAAGAACCACCACTGTTTCCATAGCAGCTTTATCATTTTGCATTCCTGCCAACAATGCAGGGTACAGAGTTCCAGTTTCTCCATATTTTCACAAACTCCTGTTATTTTCTATTCTTTTGTTAATAGCTACCCTAATGAGTGTGAAGCAGTAAGCTTTGATTGTTGAGAAGCCAACAAGAACCTTCAGAACTGTTCATGGTAGCAGAGTTTAATGGTTTTCAACAGTTTGCTTACAATGTTGCTTGATGTGGGCCTCCTTAGATTTATCCCAGCTAGAGTCCTTACAGCTTCTTGAATGCATATGTTTATTTCCTTTGTCATATTTGGAAAATTTTCAGTAATTCCTTCTTCAAATAAGCCCTCTACCTCTTTCTCTTTTTCTTCTACTTCTGGAACTCCCATAAAATCTATATTGTCCCACTTGGTGATAAAAGTCCCTTAGATTGTGTTTACTTTATTCTTTTTCTCTTGTTTCTATGATTCAATAATTTTTTTTGTTTTTTTAAAGCACAACTTTTTATTCTGACCATAATATTCACCCAAAATATTACACTCAAAAGGAACCATAAGTTTAGGTATGACAGCAATTCCAATGTTATGAAAAGTGATAACACTAGACTATTAATGACTTGTTTTGAATTTGCTGACTCTTTCTTCTACTTGAGTGAATCTGCTGTTGAACCCCTCTAGTGAATTTCACAGTTAACGTATTCTTCAGCTCCAAAATTTCTGTTTGGCTATTCTTTATAGTTTCTACCTCTTTGTTGATATTTTCATTTTGTTCATGCATCATTTTGTTTATTTTATTTGTCTATTTGTGTTCTCATAGTTTATTGAGCCTCTTAAGATGAGTAGTTTGAAGTCTTTGACAGATAATATATAGATCTCTACTTTTTAAGGTCAGATTTGGGAGGTTAATTTTGTTCCTTTGGTTGGTACATAAAGATATATTTCCATATCTTCATGTAACTTATATTTTGCTGTAATATGTGTGTATTTGGAAGAGCAGTCCCCTCTCTCAGTCTATATAATATAGACTGGCTTCATAGGTAGAAAGACCTTCAAAAACCCACCCTTCTTGACATTCTGAGAACCTCCCCAACTTTTTCTGGGGATGGGTCTTTACTGAGTTTGCGTGCATAATTTTCAGTTAGAGTGTTTTGCCAGCTTCTTTTTCAGAAGCTTGTAATCCCTTGCTTCATCTGGTGTTTATCTGTGATGTTGGAAGTTCTCTGACACTTCAATAAGCTGTTGAGCTCTCTTTCATTCTCTGAAACCTCAAAGCATTCAAAATATGTTGGTTTGCTATCATTCTGTATCAGGCAAGACAGAAACCAGTCCCATAGGCAGTTCTCTGAAAACCTGGAACATAGAATTCACCTTCCACTCTTCTCTTTCCCTTCCAAAGGAGAAGCTGTGATCTGAGCACTTTCTTCTTCTTGTGCTAAGTTGTGCTGGCTTATACTTGTGGTGGTGAGGTTCTTGGTTCTACAATAGCTACTGAGCTTTCTTTTGTTCTCAGTAGCCCCACACATCCAAAGTATTCTAGTCTTCTGTCAAAACTTGAGTCAGGCAAGACAGAAACCAGATCCTTACTTGTTCTGTCATTCATTGATAGAATTTGGCTTAACATCTGAAAATGATGAAAGCAAAATTATAATTTTTTTGAAATGGAAAACAGAATATAACTCCTTCAAGAAATGATGCTGGAGATAACATAGCCTCTTTGCAAAGTTATTATGTGATTCTGAGTAGGCACTTTAATGTCAGTTTGGAGGTTCAAGCAAAACCTTTTAAAGTTTACTATTTTATATATTCATGAAAACATAATCAGATGCATACTTTTTGTTAATGTTCCTTCCTTCCATGATTTTCATTTATGGTAAATGTAGCAAAATGACAGGATAAAAAGAACACAAGTTGGTAAAGAACACCCCTCAAAAAAGATTTTAGGAGTCATTTTCTCCTTGCCAAGACAAATAGTTTCTGATGAGATTTGATTGACACTATGAAATGTGTGCACCTGGGCTCATACTCATGTCATTTTTGGACTGGAATATGAATTAATGCTGACAGTTCTCAGCTGAAAGTCTTCAGCACTTTAAATGCATTAAAATTTTCAATCTCAAAACCCAAAGCAACCTAAGTATAACATATAATAAAATTATAATTAAGATCATAGTAATCAGGTTGGAAGTTTTTATCCAATAGTATGATGAAAGGATCCCAACAACTTCCATTTAAATATTTGTATTCACTTCACCAAAGGAAGGAATGGAACAGTGAGCATTAAACACTACTGTAAATATGGCTGGGAATCCTCAACCTGATTAAAGAGAAGTATTTCCCATGGCATGGGAATTTTGATCAGGGAACTATCCCTTTCTTGGAGCAATGAATAAGGCCAAGTATTGTTCTCAGTAAGTGAAGGTCTATACTGCATCAGTCAGAGAGATGGTACAGACCATGTGGGATCTCAAAAGAGCTGCAAAGTTCTCAGTATTAAATATTAAAAAATATTTCAATCCATCTAAATTCTTAACCCAGAATAAAGTTCTTGTGAAATGTCCTTATTTTTAAAAAGTTGCATATTTTAAGTTTTAATCAATTCATTAAACATTCTTCCCTGTTAAGTCAATAAAAATAAAACAAAAAATATTACCCCCCAAAAATGTTGACATGGGTAGCTGGGAGTAGTGTGGGAAATTAATAATCCAAAGATCTGGTGTGTACAGCCCATGGACATAGACTAAGAGATGTGGGAGTGATAGGATGGGGTGCAGAGAGGATAACAGGGGAGAAAATGGGACAACCGTAATAGCATACTCAATAAAATATACCCCCAAAATGAAAAAAATTTGTTCTAGAAATACGCTGTACATTCAGAATATAATATTTAAGCATGATCAGTGGTATTGTGATCTAGCTAGAATGAATTGCAAAATAAAAATATTATAAGTAAATTTAGAGATTTTAGAGGTGTGAATGGGGCCTAGTTATTATAGCAACAACCTCAAATGTTGTAAGCATTATATTGTTTTTCTTTCATATCACCTTATGACTTGAAATCAAAAATAAGATTATAACAAATCAGAAGGACTCTGGCACTAACTTCTGGTAAATATCACTGAATCAGCTGACTTACTAAATTAATTGATATTCTGTTCTCTTTTGTAAAACCCACTGACTGATACCAGCACTACATGGACAATTAGAAAGTAGTTGTCCGCTACTAGACCTGGGTACTTCTGCTTCTACCAGTTTAAGTGTATGTTTAGCAAAAGCTAGTTGTGTTTGTTCTGCAACCTGTTTATATTCTTGTTAAATAATTTATTTGATTATTGAATAAACTAATAAAATATGAGTACAGAAGAAAAGGAAAAAAACCTAAACTGACAGTAACAAGAGGGGAGTGGTAATGGGAAAAGAAGAGGAAGGGTCATCAAGGAACATGTATAAAGGACCCATGGACAAAGCCAAGTGGAGGAAGGATTGAGGGTGGGAGGTGGGGAGGGGTGGGCCTGGGAAAAGTGGTGTCAGGAAAATGTTGACATGGGGATGGTGGGATGGGGTGCAGGCTGGAGGGGATAAAGGGGAGAAAAAAATGAGAGAACTGTAATAGCATAATCAATAAAATAAAAAAAAAAGTACAAATAGGTAGTTACAGAATAGCCATGGGGATGTAAAGTAAAGTATAGCAAGTAGAGTAAGCCAAAGAACTTATACACATGACCCATGGGCATGAACAATGGTGGGGTATTGACTGAGGGAGTGGGGGCCTTGGGTGGAGGGGGGCGAAGGGAGAAAATCAGGACAATTGTAATATCATAACCAATAAAATGTGATTTAAAAAAGAAAAAAGAAAAAAATGATGGAGGGAGGAATAAAAGGTTCTTTGTTGATATGAGTGATCACATGCACATGAGCGTGTGCGCACGCGTGTGTGTGTGTCTAGAGGCTGACTCTGGATAGGAGCACAAAGAGTCCATCTGCAGGCAAAAACAAGAAGGTGGTATATGTGTGTGCAGATGCGGGTGGGAATTTGCACACAGTCTTCTCTGATTACTGCAATTTTCTGAGTGAATAGGAAGCAAGGCCATGAGTTGAGAGTGAAGATGGACTAGGAGGAGTTGGAGACTTCTAGAGAGAAAGTAAAATGCCATCAAGCAGAGTGGCAGAAAATGTACTTGGGTCAGGTAGTATGATTTCTGGGCAGCTAGAAGGGACCACATTCTAGAAACAAAGCCTGTTACCAGATTGCAAAGGTCCTTGGATATGTGTTTAGAAGACAAAGTGTTGTTTTGTTTTCTGAATGCTTTAGTGAAATAGGGAAATGACTGATCAGAGTCAGGCTTCAAAGTTGGGTGTTAGAAAGAGGGAGTGGGTGTTGAACTTGGGAAGATGTAAGAGTAGGAATTAGTTAGGATGCTTTCTCATTAGCTGACAAAAGTTAATGAGCTCTTGTACTGGGGTGTGAAAGGAGAAGGAGCATATTGGGCTAGTCACAGTTTCAGGGCATTAAGGGTAGTAAAATGTTAATACTACTTCTTGTTAGTTCCTTGTGCTTGCTTAATCAGAATTATCTTTAATTGTTGGTTTCTTTTCAAATATTTTTAGGCTTCATTATTTATGTGAATTCATTTACTTAAAACTAAATAATAAGGTATATTAAATTACTTACCTGGGCACAGGTAAACTATGTTAAAATGCTAAAAGTAAACAAATGGTGTGAATTGTGCTTTACTCTCCAGAGACCAAGGGTCTTTTTGCCATACGGAACAAGTGTTAACCCACATATTAAATAGTAGTAGGGCAAAATTATTTTCTATTTTTTTCTCCAATTTTTATAAAACAAACAAAAATACCCCCACACTATTCCTAAGCTACTGTCATTACAAAAGTTTCTATGAGAAGGTTCATGTAGTGAGTATTAGGTTCTAATGCAGTAGCATCAATAACAGTGCTGGACATTTTCCATTACAATTATACCAAGCAAAATGTGGTAAAAGACAGACAGATTGTATCAGGGGGACACATACTCCTGGAAATTGGGGAGGGGTTTATGTTGCTCCTGCATGACTGGAGGTTTGGCCCCCTTGCTAAACATGGCAGTTGGAAGAGGGGCAAAGGCAAACATGACCAACGCTGGCCCTCATTGGTTGGAAGGCTGGACACTCCCCCTGGTTTTTGGCACACATGGGATTGTGGGAGAGGGCTTTTGAAACAGAGTGTGCTGGGAAGCAAGAAATCAGTTGTTTCCTTCCCCTCTCTTGGTGGGGGGACATGTCAAGGTTGCCAGCGTGCCTGACAACCGTGGTCATTACTGGCCTGTGAGCAGGGGTCTGGGGACCCAGACTCTGAAAGATGCATGAAGCTGGGCAGTGACTGGAGACCAGCTAAGCCACCTACATTTATAATAGTTTTAGGTGGGAAAAGAGGTTCCTGGGCCAACTTTGAACTGAGCTAGCAGAGGGTGACTGGGTGATTTTTTCTTTGGTATCTCAAAGGGAATGGGCTTTGAAGCAGAAACTTGCAGTTATTTCCAAAGACCTTGGTGATAATTGTCAGCACTCTGAACAGATTTTTGTTCTTGTGTTATGTTCAGTTCTTGAACCTATGTAGTAGTTATAATCACAAATATTTAAATAGCTATTTTTGATGTCATACTCTGACTTTTTGTTTCCCTTTACTTTTATTACCTAGATATTTTAGGCAGAAACTTGCCATTAAATAAAAGATTCTTTTCTTTTTCACCGAAATCCATCTTTGGGGATTTGCGTGGCAGGTAGGAAGCAGTAGCACTGCCCACCTTACTGGCTGGGTTTGGTAACAAGCACAGAACTGGTGTAATTTTTTATTATCACCCTCTAAACAAATACGAAGTTGGACCTCCACATGTAAAAGAACAAATATGCATATGTAAACTTTTTTATTGATATACAATTGATATACATAATTATATTATTAAGTATACACATAATGATTTGATATATGTATATATTGTGAAATGATTACACTAAGTCTAGTTAACATCTATCACTACACATAGGTACAATTTTTTTCCTTTGATAAGAATTTAAAAATCTCTCTTTGCAACCTTCAAATATGCAACATTTTATTATTAACTATACTCACGATGGGTACATAACATCCTGGGACCTATTTATTTTATAACTGGAACTTTTTTACTTTTGATAAGAATATTTTCAGACACATGTTCTAATATGTTGTTTTCACAACACATTGGATTGCAAATCTTATGCCCTTTGGCGATCCCCTGGTCTAGACTTGTGGTCTTCAAACTGGGATATGCATACCGCTAGGATATGTAAAGACATTTCATGAGATAGATTTAAGGAAACCAACTTCCCCATCTCCAACATCCATAGGTTCTGAAATTGATACATCTTGACATTTATCTTCAAGAGAAGATACTTCTGGTTTAGGGTCTGCTTTTCTACCTCGAATTTCATAATCACACATTCTCCCCTTGCAAATGAGAGTCACACTTCTTATCTATCTTGAATCTTACCATGTAGCATTGTTCCAGTCTATAAATCTTCCTGGCAATCAGATAAAAAGACAATTCAGTAACGTTTTAATAATTCAGTCACCATTCTATCCATTAAGAGATGCACTGGCAGTGTCTCTTACCTAATATCTTTATGTTTAAAGATTATTTATCACACTGTATATTGTGTTTATATTGTTCAGATCAATTAGTTATGGTCCAATAATATTTGTAATAGTAATGAAATTCAGAAGAAAAACTGTAACAGAACTTTATGTTCACAGAAAATAAAATCAGTAAATTATGTATACTTTATATATGTTTTGTTGCAGAAAAACATGATAGGACTATAAATAAAATAATTTTTTTCTTTTGAATTTTTTGGTATATTTTATTGATATGTACCAAAAACTGGTAAATTTTTTGTATTGGGACAGTTGTCCCAATTTTCCCCCCTTGATCCCCTCTGCCCTGCACCCCAGCCCATCATCCCACACTCCTTAATTCATGTCTGTGGACTCTACATATCAGTTCTTTGGCTTCTTAATTTCCTATACTATTCTTAGCCTCCCTGTGTCTATTTTAATTTATTTTTTTGTCACCATTTTCCGCCACCACTTTCCCCAGCCCCACCCACTCTCACTCCCACCCTCAATCCTTCTACTATTTGGCTTTGTCAACGAGTCCTTTATGCATATTCCTGATGATCCTTCCTCTCCCTTTCCCCTGTCTTCACCCTCCCACCTCCCCTCTGGTTACTGTCAGTTTCTTTTTTATTTCAATGTTGCTTGTTATATTTTGCTTGCTTATTTTGTTGATTAGATTCCACTCAGAGGTGAGATCATATGGTATCTGTCTTTCATTGCCTGACTTATTTCACTTAGCATAATGCTCTCCATTTCCATCCATGCTGTTGTGAAGGGTAGTTCCTCCTTCTTCCTTTCTGCTGCAGAGTATTCCATTGTGCAAATGAACCATAGCTTTTTGATCCACTCATCCTTGTGGTCTGAGAAAATGCTTGAAATGATTTCAATTTTCTTAAATTCGTTGAGGTTTGTTTCATGTCCTGTCACATGGTCTATCTTTGAAAATATTCCATGTTCATTTGGAAAGAATGTGTAGTTTCCTTCTTTCGGATGAAAGGTTCTATATATATATCAGTGAAGTCCCTTTGATCTAACTTATTGTTCAGTTCCACAATATCTTTGCTGATGTTTTGATTGGATGATCTATCCATTGTTGACAGTGGGGTATTAAAATCCCCTACTATAAGTGTGTTGGTGTCTATATCATCCTTGAAGTCCTCCAAGATTTTCCTTATATATTTTGGTGCTCCTATGTTGGGTGCATATAGGTTTATAATGTTTATGTCTTCATGATGGATTCTTCCTTTGGGTATTATGAAGTGTCCTTCTTTGTCTCTTTTTATGGTCTTTGTTTTGAAGTCTATTTTGTCTGATATAAGTATTGCTACCTCAGAGTTTTTTCCTGTCCATTTACTTGGCATATATTTTTTTCCAACCTTTACTTTTACTCTGTGTAGGTCTTTTGTTCTGAGGTTGTAGACAGCATATATGCAGGTCCTGTGTTCTTATCCATTCAGCTACCCTTTGTCTTTTCACGGGAACATTTAATCCATTTACATTTAAAGTTATTATTGATAGGTACTTATTCATTTTTTCCCTTTGCACTTGTGTTCCTCCCTCGCTCTTTTTCTTCATCTTTTTAAAACAGTCTCTTTTGCATATCTCACAATGTTGGTTTGGTAGAGGCGTATTCTTTTAGCCTTCTTTTGTCTGAGAAACTCCTTATTTCACCTTCCATTTTAATTGAGAGACTTGCTGGGTAGAGTTGTCTTGGTTGCAGGACTTTGCTTTTCATTACTCAGAATATTTCTTGACATTCCCTTCTGGCTTGAAGTATTTCTTTGAAGAAATCAGCTGCTAGCCTTATTGGGGCTCCTTTATATGTTACTTCCTCTTTCTCCTTTGCTGCTTTTACGGTTCTTTGTCCTTGATATCTGCCATTTGAATTATGATGTGTTTGGAGTGGGTTTCTTTGGATTCTTCTTGAATGGGACCCTCCGTGCTTCCTGGACTTGTGTGACCTTTTCTCTCCTCAAATTAGGGAAGTTTTCTATCATTACTTTTTTAATCAGGTTTTCTATCCCTTGTTCCTCTTCTCCTTCCAGTATTCCTATTATATGGATATTATTACATTTAATGTGGTCGTACTCTTCTCTTAACCACTCTTCATTCTTTTTGAGTCCTTTTTCACTTTCTTGCTATTTCTGGGAGTTTTTTTCAACCATGTCTTCCAGCTCGTTGATCCTATCCTCTGTTTCATGTAACCTGCTTTTGATTCCTTCTACTGTGTTCTTCAGTTCAGAATTTATTCTTTATTCCTCTTGGTTCTCATTGATAGTTTCTATGTCCTTTTTCATGTTGATGTAGTTTGCAGTAAGTTCCTCATAGTTTCCCTATAGTTTTTTGTAATTCTCACTGAGCTCACTGAGTTAATTGAGCTTCCTTATAACCATTATTTTCAACCCAATATCTCATAGTTTACATTTCTCTCTTTTATTTAGTAGTCTTTCTGGGGATTTTCCTCCTTTTCTTTTCATTGGGAGTTATTTCTTTGTCTTCCCATTATTTGTCTGCCTGAGCAAAATCACAAAGCCCAGGAAACAAACCCATGACCACAGAAATAACTACCCCCTACAAATCTACTATCAACAGCAAATGAATGAGTATTAATAATACTGTAAAGAGATTAAGACTATTATAAGAATGGAGAGAGACTATAGTATAAAATCTAGTGACTTAATATGCACCAACTTGATGGACAAAAAATGAATGTTGAAAAGCTATGTAGTAAAGAAAATATCACAAATCATGGAGAAGACCAAAGTAGATTTTGTCTTGGTAGCTTCTAGTATTTAGTTTTTTTGGTTTTTTTTCTGGATCCACCTCTGGTGAAGTCAGATGTTGACCCTATCTGACCTTAGGCAGTCTGTTTTAGACTTCCCAGGATCTACTATCTGTGGGTGTCTCCTTCAGTTGTTAATCTGGACACTCTGTGCTCAACAGTGAGGCTAAAGCACCATAGGGCAGGGCAGAATCCCTCCTGTGGTTGGGGCTAATGTTTCCCCTCAGTCTGCTGCTTCTCAGAGGATAGTGGTCTGTGTGAGCTCAATGGCTGCTGCCATATAGAGGATGATTCAGCACCAGAATCCTGGAGGCTACTCTCTCAGTTCTCTCCCCAAAGTCTCTGTCCCCAGCCTCTCCTCAATTGTCTCTAGTTCACTCTGTCCCACCTTTGCAGGGATCTACTGTCTGTGGCTGCCACTCTGCACTCAGCAGTCAAGCCTGAGCACCAAAGAGCCAGGGTAGAGTCCCTCCTAGGGGCGGGGTTATTGTTTCCTCTCAGGCTGCAGCCGCTCAGGGGAGTGGTCTGCCTGAGCAAGATGGCTGCTGCCACATGGGGATGACTCAGCACTGGGATCCCAGCGGTAACTCACTCAATTCTCTCCCCAAAGCCTCTATCCCCCATCTCTCTTCAGGCGCCTCCAGCCCACTCTGCCCCCACTTTTACCAGAGCCCAGGGTAAGTGGCTGCAAATAAAAATTTATTCATTGCCCCTTTAATCGGCTCTTTCAGTATCCAACTGCCCATCTCTGGCAGGGAGAGAAACACTGCCTTTTTCACACATGGCTGTTATCTGTGTACTTTTTGGGCTCTGATGCTGTAGGCTAGGGATCCTCGCTTATGGTTTAGACCTCACTCTTCTCAGGGGGATCCAACTGGCTTCTTAAATATTCCTCTGGCACTGCCACCTGCAGGTGCCCAGCCAACCTTCACCTGTCTCTGCCTCACTCCTTACCAGTCAGGTCGTGCTGAACTGATTCTCCTGTCTGTCCGAGGTTATAAGGCTTCTCTCTCGCTATTGTTCAGTTGTTTGTCCTGGGTGATTTTTTCACAATTTAGTTGTAATTCCAGATTGGTCCTGGGAGTAGGTCAGTGTGACTTCCATTCACTCCTCCATCATGTTGATTCTCTCGAGGATGAATCTAAATAAAAGAATTTCAATGGGGGGATTAACTGTGAGTGGGGGTAGACTGGGTTGGGGTAAACAATGGGAAAAAGGCAGGACAACTGTAACTGAATAACAAGAAAAAAAGGAAAAAAAGAATTTCAGGCATAAAATTAAATTACCTTTTTATTAAATGTCATATAGAAAGTAGGATGAAATACAACTTTAAAGAACAATTATAATTGATGTTCTAATTGTCAAAGAGATTGCTCAGGTTTTTAAAAATAGAATAAAGGTAGACAAAAATTGCATACCTTTATTTATACTTTAATTATTCTTTTAAAAATGTGACAGTTTTATTTTAAATGTCAATATTTATGACACATGAGATATTGTATTCTTTGCAAGTATTTAAATTTGATGAATATTATTAGATGTCAACTTAAAACTACATGAGAAGGGCCATAGTTGTAAATTATTTCTGTGAATATGACAGCATCTGAATTAGACTATTCTTTCAGAAAGTTTATAGGTAAGTGATAGAATATAAACAATAAAAGAGCATCAGATGGAAGGAGACTACATTTTTAAGCTGACTTAGTCTTGAAAATGCTTCTATACTCAGGAAAGGCACCAGTGTCACATGGGTACACTTGAATTGGTCAGATCATGAGTTCCAAATTTAACCTTAGAATATCTCATCTGGTTCAATCCGTAGATCTGAATCCATCTAATTTTCCAATTCCCCCTCTACCAGTAATGGAATTGACCCTGCCAACAAAGGATAAATGACATCAAACAGGATATCTCAAATTTATTTTGAAAAATGTTGGACACAACCTGATTTGGTGGGAAAATTAAAACTCTGCTAATTACTATGTCTGACCAGAATTCATAGAATTCTACATTCATCTCTTCCTTTCCATTTCTCAGTTAAAGTTCTCTTCATCTCATGACTTCCAGAGCAAGGAGAGAGGGTGGGAGGAGAATGAAGAAATCTCTGCTCTCCTCTCTTAAAGAAAATAATTGCACAGATACATTTACTACCAGAGAAAAGCACAATTAGTTTATTCCAGACTTAGAACTAGAAGAATACATGTTGCACATTTTAGAAAGAGATCCAACTGGGATTTATAAAGTGAGTTTTCTGCTGCTATCTCAAGTTAAAAAATTCATAATACCTCCTAGTAAGTTTCTGGTTTATCAGTGTTTCACGTGTGTTACAATAAAAGTTGTCTTTATTAATGAGAATCTATTCTACTTTATATTTAGTTTTGGTTGTAATTCAGATCAATTCAGCTAATATTATGAAAGATGGCTATGTAACCTTAAGAAATTTATAATTTGAGGGAAAATAGTTACATACACAAGTAATTTCTCAAGTCATAAACAATTTATTTTTATAATTATCTGCAATTATTGAAGAACTCCTATGCTTCAGACACTGTTCATGGCACAGTGGATACAAGATAAACAAATTACCATCCTCCTTTCAAACCTGAGATCCCTACCTCTCTCTACTCCAATCACTCACCAGGAAATTTGAGGGTCTTCCCACTAGTTTGTAGGCAGCTTAGGAAGACGGATTCCCTGGGCATGCAGCATGCTTGTGATTTCACCCACTCTCTGTTAAGCCCATGTACGTCATTTCTAGCCAAAGGATTCTTGAATTAAACTCTTAGTTGAGTCTCAGGGTCTCTTTCTTTCTTTCTTTCTTTCTTTCTTTCTTTCTTTCTTTCTTTCTTTCTTTCTTTCTTTCTTTCTCTTTCTATTATTTATTTATTTATTTTTAGAGAAGAGAAGGGAGGGAGAAAGAGAGGAAGAGAAACATCAGTGTGTGGTCGCTTCTGGTGCTCCACTTACTGAGAACCTGGCCCGCAATCCACCGTGCCCTGACTGGGAATCTAACTAGTGACCCTTTGGTTTGAAGGCTGGCACTCAATCCACTGAGCCACACAAGCCAGGGCTGAGTCTCAGGATCTATTTCCTGTCTGGAGGTTAATTTATCAAAACTCCTATAAATGCTTGGACAACTAATTGATTTGGATTCTGAAACAAATCAAAACTTTTGACTTGCTCTGATCTTCCTTTCACTTTAAAATAATTTTCTACTCTTTGAATTGTAATATATGTATTGCTAACTTTTTCTTATCACAATTGATCTATGCAGCAGATATCAACATTTAAGCATTGTAATTAGTGATAAATTAAAGGACATAGTTTTGACTAAATTAAATAATATCTTTTAAGAGGGGTAAATTAGACAAGTGGTTGAACATTAGTTAAAAATGAATCTTGCATCAGCTGGAAAAAGCTGATATAGTTTATTACAGGGCACTATGACTGGGTCTGTTTTCTTAGGCAATGGTATTTTATTTCTACCATAAGTAATTCAATTGATACAATTCTAATGACACTGTTTCATTGTTGATTTTTCTAATTGCAATTCTATTAAATGGAATACTAGGGAAAACTTATTTGGTTATTATGCTGATAGTAAAGTACCAAAAGAAGAAAATGTTTGCTTTAATAATGAATTCCTATGGATGATAATAGAAAAAAAAATCTTTTCATGTTCTTTCTTGACCTTAGCTTACTGAGGGAAAGACATAATATGTATTTATCTCTGGAATATTTATTTGTTAATGGAGTTGGGTATGTGGAGTGGATATATCTTTCTTAATCTTTGTAATATTTTCATTTGTCTCCACATCATTTCCTTAGTAAAAAATTACTTGTGGCCTCCCAGTATTTATGATACAGCATAAACTTCTTTGTTTGCATTTGAAATTCATTTTCCACACTTGCCTTCCAGGGCTTAACATAAGAGTAAGCCTTTCTGGATACAGCAGCCAAGTTCCTTTCATTTATGTATGTTCTATTTGTTTTTCCCACCTATGCTAAACACCCAATCTGGTCATGTCCCTGAGACCAGGTGAGTTGGTAGAAGTCCTGCTTGGGTAAACTTGGGTAGGTGGAAGAGCATTTGAGTCAAGTCATACTTGGAGAGACATTATCCAGGTTTGTGGATGTACTGCCTGCTCAATGAAGAGGTTCCTGAAGTGAGCCAAAGTTCCCACCAGGACAGAGCTTCCTTGAATTTGAAGAATGAGGAAATGCATAATGAAATAGTGAAATGCATGAAGTAGGTTAGGTATTCAGTGAAAATACATAATTTATTTGACTTTCAAAGGTTAAAATAGATAAAAGCCAGAGATTTCCTGTAAGGAGGAATTCTCAGCCTCAGTGCCATTGATATTTTGGGCTGGATAATTCTTTGTTGTGGTGTTTTCCTATGCATTGCAGGATGTTTTGCAGCATCACTGACCTCTACCCACAAGATACCAGCATTGCCTCCTTTCAAGCCTTGACAAGACAAAGTGTCTCCAAACATTGCTTAGTGTTGCCAGGGGGCAAAACTACTCAAGGCTGGAAACTGCTGTTGTGAGCCAATTTTCTTCCAGTTATATGGGCTTATGCAGTTTTAGAATTATGTTTCCTTTCTTCAACATTTCATAGCAAACAATGGCATCTTATTTTCCAGACACAAACTGTGCCAGGTCTGACTTATGCTGACCTTGGAACATAGAGCCAAGGCAGTTTCCCTGCTAAATGGCATGAAGCTCTTCCCCCTCCTCCTTTTTGAGAAGAAGGGATGCGCAAGTTGCATATAAAGTCCAATGATTTAAGCTTACCCTCTGTCTCTCTCTTTTCTGGTGCACCCTGTGCCTCTCCTCCCTCTTTCCTCTTTCAAGGCATACATCTCTCTCTCTCTATCTGTCCTAAGTTCCAAGGGCCCTTCTTTTGCCTCATTTCCCGAGCCCATTTCTTGTATGGATCACTTCTTCTACCACTGTAACTTTCTAAATAAACTCTCTTATAACAAATAAAAAACCCCAACTTATTTATATATTTTCTGGGTGAGGAAATCTACATTAATTCATTGTGCAAGTGTCTCTGGTATGAAGAATGGTGATAAGGTCTATGCTTAGTATATATCACAAACTGACTGGGACACAGTGAATAAGATGTATTTTACCCACTATCAATGATAATGCCATGCTTATGAACTATACCTCTTGATGATACTTAACTGATGAGCATGAGATATTGTTTTCTAAGATCTCCTTAGAATGTACTGACTTACATAAACTTGATATCTATGCTATCATTTCACTACAGGACATGCTTTTATTGAGTTTGTCATCCAAGCAGTGAGTTATTAAGTTCTTGTTGATCCATGTTCACTTTTCTTCTCATTTTCTTATGAAACTTCACAATTGATTGATTTTTATATAAATAACTTTCAGCTAAGTTTCTCTTTCATATGTCTCATTTGTTTACTGGGGAGAAACGTCATATCTTTCATAGATTTTATTTAATATTATTATAATTAAAATATTAAAATATAAAATTCTGATTAGGTCATCATATTTTTAAAGAGTTTAGTGAAGTGAGGTCTCTAGTTCATTTTAGACACCCTATATATTTCTCATTACTCATTTGGACCCATGATGATTTTTTCAAGGAGGGGGTTGGTTTTTCTTTTCAAACAAAATTTGGTTTGGTGCTAAATTATTACAAATGTCTTTCTTTTGTGCAGCTGAAATCTGCCTTCTGGAATTATTCTCTGCCTATTCTGTGTTGTCCTCAAATGCGTGGTCACACAGAGTTGCTTTCTCCTTCGCTCCAGCTATTCAAGGACAGCTGTTGGATCTTTATTCAACTTGAAGTCTTCATCTATATATGAGGTCTGTCCAGAATACATTCAGCCATGTAATATAAAAAAATAGAGATGTTTATTGAAGAAGATACAAAATACAATAAACATTGTATGCAGGACAATGATGCCTCAGTCCCCTTAAAGTAGGGAACTTGGGACCTCACACAGTTCTCCCAATCACCATCAGATGCCCCATCATATTTTCTTGAATCTCATCAATGATCTGAAATCTCTTCCCTTTCAAAGGTGATTTTAGTTTTGGGAAAAGCCAGAAGTCTCAAGGCACCAAAACTGGGCTCTAGGGAGTCTGAGTCACCTGGGTGATTTGATGTTTCATAAAAAAAACTACACGAGATGTGAGGCAGGTTCATTTTGTGACAAAGTTGCCCATATCTACAACATTCTTAATCATCCAAATAGTTTCCACAGAGGAAGGTTCAAGCTTAATGTAAAATTTGATGTGGATTTGTTGCTCTACTAGGGGTATCCAACCCATGGCCTATAGGCCATATACAGCTCAAGATGGCTATGAATGCAGCCCAACACAAAATCATAAATTTACTTAAAACATTATGAGATTTTTTTTTTTATTTTCATTAGCATTTGTATATTTAATGTGTGGCCTAAGACAACTCTTCTTCCAGTGTGGCCCAGAGATGCCAAAAGGTTGGACACCTCTGCTACTTACTTAGTCATTTTGAATGAGATGGCTACACAGTACACATGCTGAAGCAATGGCATCTATCACCCCCACTGACTAGTACATTGAAGTTGTCGTTGTTCACGCATGTGCATTACAGTCCACTCTCATTGGCTGCCAGGTTACATCAATGTTGAGCAAACTGTTCTTGTTATACAAACAATGGCTGGACTTTTTCCAGACAGAACTCATATAATACCCCTAGTTTATTTGTTTCTTTTTCTTTTCTTTCTTTCTTTCTTTCTTTCTTTCTTTCTTTCTTTCTTTCTTTCTTTCTTTCTTTCTTTCTTTCTTTCTTTCTTTTCTTTTCTTTTCTTTTCTCTTTCCCTTCTTCCTTCCTCCCTTCCTTCCTTCCTTCCTTCCTTCCTTCCTTCCTTCCTTCCTTCCTTCCTTCCTTCCTTCCTTCCTTCCTTCCTTCCTTCCTTCCCTTAAGTGAAATGATATTAGGCCACCCAACATAAACTGCTGAAATTCTACCAATTTTCCAGCAGTGAAAATTCTAATTGCCTTCTCCATGACCTCCATGTCTGAGGACATCTTCTTTTTCTTTGTGTTTCTGTTACAGTAGTTAGTAAACTAGTTATTAAAAAGAAAGAGTGGAAAGGAATTCAACAATGAGCTTAATAAACTGGGGAGCATAAGCCTTCTTGCTTAGCCAAAAAGCTACAGCATTTGCAAACTAATTCACACACTCCAGGGAACTACTGCCAGGGACACTTAATCCTAGGAGCACAGGAAATCTCCCCAGGAGCACTGCTGGCCTTCTAGTACCAGATTGTAGGAGGGTGCAGGGGGTTGATGCTTGACCATAGAGACCTGTCAGACTAACTGGGTGGTATGAACCAATCTGAAGCCTGCAAAAACTTGGGAAGTTTTTTGTTTTGAAAAAAGCTCCTGATTATAACCCAAGGGAAACAAAGAGGTCCTCTCTCTCTTGCTTGGTGACCTGCATTCATTCCATGTGTTCAAATGTTCTCTCTCACCCAGTAGTTATGACCATGTGGGTCCTATAGCTATCAGGGCCTGTGGCAGACTTCATGGGATCCAAAAGCCTAAGCTTTAACATGAAACAGAAATTCTGGACACTGGTTTTTGTTTTGGTCTTGCTGAGGATACGGTTAAGACTTTTTCAATGGTGGGACAGAGGGAGGTGAGAAATTAGAAACCCAGGGGATGGCTTCTATTTCCACCTGAATAAAACTTGCAATGTCCCATGCATGGGGACCTGGAATGCTTTCCTTGCAATTCTGTGGAAGAGCCTAATCACTGAAAATATTCTCACAGGACTTTGTACTTTGTTATGACCTTGGCCACATTCTGCCTATGTGCTGTTTACAACTGTCCTTCCTCCCCATTCATGCTCTGTGCCCCTACCTTTTATGGGTGCTTTTGTTTCCAGACTGACATGGATACAGTTCATCTATTTTGGAGATATGAAGTTCGTGTGTCCATAGGATGAGAGAAGTATTATAGAATGAGCATAAGCTATGTGCTGAATAGATTTTGTTAAATAAACTTTTAGGACAATTTTAGATTTATGGAAAAATTGGAAAGACAGTGCAGTGAGTTCCCATCTACCTTGCACTTCTTTTCCCCTATAACATCTTATATCAGTCTGGATTTATCACTGTTAATGAGCCAGCACTGATATATTGTTAGAGAGCTATGGATGAAGAAAAGAGGATATAGCAACAAGAAGAGGGACTTGATTCAGACAGCCAGAGATGGCTTAAATCCAATTCAGCAACTGATTAGATTAAGAGATTTATAGAAAAAGTTAATGACCATTATAATAAAAGGAAAAAAGTTCTTGGGTCTGCCTCATCTATTTCTCAAACATGTTGTTTACTGTGTAAGTTTATAGAAACTCACATCCATTCCATACCATCCAGGTTCTGGTGCTGAGACTTCACCATAGGTCAGTTTTACCATTTGCTTCTCTTATTAGGTTGAATATGACAGAACTCTGTCTTCATATGTCATTGAAATAAGTTAGCCCTCATCCTGCTATGAGAATGTCTGTTAGATGAAATTTTGAGCTGAATGAGGAATGAACTGTTGAAAATAAAAGGTCAGAAATGTGTTATATCTTGTCATGCCAGTACCATAAGCAAAGTACAGGGTGCCCTACCATGTGGCAGAACTGTGGCATGTGGGTGAGCAGAAAATGAGAACAAAGGACTCAAGTGATTATTGGTGTGATTGTCAATACAACAGAAACCCTGGTGTTCAAAATATGCTGTGAATATGTTTGAGAATCATAGCCACACAGTTAAAAAAAGCGACAAATAATACTGATCTTCTTACGGAACAGATTTATCTCTCCATCTGCACAACTACCTTGAAAATGATCTGTGACCTTTTGATTCTTTTTTCCAGTAATGATTACAGTCAGTTTAACAATCAAGCAACAGAGCTAATAATGTTGTCTGGAAAAAAGCATTAAAAGTAAGATATTTGGAATCAACCAACAGATCATCTATCACTACACTTGTGTGATAAAATTCAGTACATTTACTGAATACCTACTGTAGAAGACTGAATAATAGCCATTCAAGGGCATCAAGTCCCAATTTCCGGGACCTGTACAGGTACCTTTATTTGGAAAAGGGGTATTTGTGGGTGTAATTAAAGAACTTCACATGAGGAGATAACACTGGCTTATCTTGGTGAATAATTACCATCAAATGTCCTTATAAGAGAGAGGCAAAGGGAGATAACACAGACTCCAGGGGAAGAAGCAGTGTAACCATGGGGACAGAAATTGGAGTGTTGGCACTGAAAACCAAGAAATACCAACATCCAACAGAAGATGAAGAGGCAAGAAAATATTATCCCTAAGAGCCAGTTGGAGTGTAGCATTGCTGATACCTTGATTTTGAACTTCTGGCCTACAGAACTATGAGAAAATAAGTTTTTGTTGTTTTAAGTAACCCAGTTGTGGTAATTTGTTATAGCAGCTACAGAGACTAATATACCTACTACGTGTCAATCACTGTGCAGATCATGAAGAGGATTTAGGGTGGATAAACATGACCTTCACAGCATTATTTTTCCATCAACATGCACACTCAGAGGGAAGAGTGGGGAAAGTGTTATAATTTATTTATTCAGAAATACATGATGAGAACTTCCCATGTACCAGTCACTATGCTAGACTTCAAGGAAGGAGCCATGAACAAAACACAAAAAATTCCCTTTTTCCCCATGGGCCTTACTTTTTAGTAAGCACAAAATAAAGCTTAATGTTAAGAAAGCAAAAGGAGAAGGTGGTGACACTGATTTCAATCAGGAGATTCAGGGAAGATTTTAACATGATGTGGTTGAAATGAGGGTAGTGTGTAAGAGGACACATTCCAAATAAAGGAAATGATGTTAATAATGTTGGTAAATGTGTGATGCCTTCAGAAAGCCATGGTAAGATCAACATGGTGGAGAGTAGACATCCAAAATTTTTAACATTTCTTTCCACATTGACATCTAAAATTGCATTATGATGTTCCTTTATTTGGAAAACTAGCTCCAAAGAGTGCATTTTGATGAGTTTATTACATACAATTTCACAGATTCCAAATTTCACATCTATTGGAAAAGGAACCATATATGAATGTACATACTCACATTATGTTTGTCATATAGCAAGATCTTAAGGAATTGTAAATCATTTTGGTATTAAAAATGCATCTCTCATTTAGCCTTAGTTTACCATCATACCTTACTGTATAGGCTGATTTGCTACACCAAATATGGCCTAGAAGCTGAATCCAAAATCCTTTTTGCACAATTCTGTGATTTCCCTTAGAAAAATGTGTTGTCTCAGTGCTGCGTAAAATTTCTTGGATGCAGCTAGCGTGAAGATTTGTAAAAGTCTAGTTGTTCAGAAAGTAATTCATTTATGAATTTATGACAATAGGCTATATAAGCAACCAGCTTTGGGCTTGCTCATTGCCCTTTGTAGAATTCTTCTGATAGTGATGGAATAGACTTTATGTTTTTTGCAAATGTAAATGTTTGTTAAATGCTTAAAGGCAGTCAAATTCAAATTCACTCTTTCCCAATATATCCAGGCTAGTTTGAAAGAGCATTTTATGACTTCTGTAAAATTTACCAAGAATTTCTTTTTCTCTGTTCAAGTATAGTTGTCTCCATTTTCCTCCTACTACTGCCCCCCGCCCCACCCATCCCCACCTCCCACCTCAAACCTTTTGCTTTGTCCCTTTGTCCTTTATACATGTTCCTTGATGACTCTTCACCTATTTTCCCCCATTATCCCTCTCCTCCTACCCCTCTGGTTGCTGTCAGTTTGTTCTTTATTTCCATGTCTTTTGTTCTATTTTGCTCACGTGTTTGTTTTGTTGATTATGTTCCACTTATAGGTGAGATCATATGGTATTTGTCTTTTACTGCCTGGTTTATTTCACTTAGCATAATGCTCTCCAGTTCCATCTATGCTGTCATAGAGGGTAGGAGTTCCTTCTTTCTGCTGCATAGTATTCCATTGTGTAAATGTACCACAGTTTTTTGATCCACTCATTTACTGTTGGGCACTTAGGTTGCTTCAAATTCTTGACTAGTTAAATTGTGCTGCTGTGAACATTGGGGTACATTACAGTTCTTTTCTTTTCAAACAAACACAGGTTCTTTTGAATTGGTGTTTCAGGATTCTTAGGATATAATCCCAGCAGTGGAATTGCTGGCTCAAAAGGCAGTTCAATTTTTAATATTTTGAGGAAATTCCATACTGTTTTCCACAGTAGCTGTATCAGTTTTCATTCCTACCAACAGTGTACTAGGGTTCCCTTTTCTGCACATCCACACCATCACTTGTTTGTTGATTTGTTTATGATGGCATTCTGTCTGGGGCAAAGTGGAATCTCATTGTTGTTTTAATTTGCATCTAAACTTTTCCCGTGTCTATTGATATGACCATGTGATTTTTGTTTATGTGATGTATTACATTTATTGATTTGCGAATATTGTACCAACCTTGCATTCCTTGGACGACTCACACTTGATCATGGTGGATGATCTTTTCAATGTATTGCTAGATGTGGTTTGCCAATATTTTGTTGAGTATTTTTGCATCTATATTCATCAGCGATATTGGCCTGTAGTTTTCTTTCTTTGTTGTGCCTTTATCTGGTTTTGGGTTTAGGATGATTCTGGTCTCATAAAAAGAGTTTTGGAGTCTTCCTTTTTCTTGGACTTTTTGGAATAGTCTGAGAAGGACAGGGCTTAGCTCTCCCTTAAATGTTTTGTAAAGTTCTCCTGTGAAACCATCTGGGCCACGGCTTTTGTGTTCCAGGAGTTTTTTGATTACTGCTTCATTTTCACCAGCTGTTATTGGTCTGCTCAGGATTTCTGCTTCTTCTTCATTCAGTTTTGGAAGATTATATTTTTCTAGAAATTTATCCATTTCACCCAGGTTTTCAAATTTATTAGCATATAGTTGTTTGTATTAATTTCTTACAATCTTTTGTATTTTTGTGGTATCTGTTGTAATTTCTCCTCTTTAATTTCTCATTTTATTTATTTGGGTCCTCTCCCTTTTTTTGTTGATGAGCCTGCTTAAAGGCTTGTCAATTTTGTTTATCTTTTCAAAGAATCAGCTCCTGGCTTTATTGATTCTTTGAATTTTTCTTTTCATCTCTATGTCATTTGATTCTGCTCTGATCTTGACTATTTCCTTGCTTCTGCTTGTTTTTGTCTTTGTTTGTTGTTATTTCTCCAGTTCTTGTAGATGTAGGGTTAGGTTGTTTATTTCAAATGTTTCTATTTTTCTTAGGTAGGCCTATATCGCTGTGAACTTTCCTCTCAGGGCTGCCTTTGCTGTTTCCCATAGGTTTTGGACTGTTGTATGTTCATTTTCATTTGCTTCCAGAAACTTTTTGATTTCTTCTTTGATCTCATTATTGACCATACATTGTTTAATAGCATGCTATTCAGTTTCCATGAGTTTGGATGTTTTTGAGTTATTTTTTTGAGATTTGTTTCTAGTTTCAAGCCCTTGTGGTCTGAGAAAATGCTTAATATGATTTCAATTTTCTTAAATTTGTTGAGTCTTGTTTTGTGTCCTAAAATGTTTTCTATCTTTGAAAATGTTCCTTGTGCATTTGAAAAGAATCTGTAGTTTTAACCTTTGCTGAAAATGAAACCATCTACTCATGAAGATGCAACTCAAATTTCACATTCTTTGTGAAGCTCAGACAGAATTTCCTCTCCCTACTTTTGAATTCCAAGGTCCTTTGACTTTGCTTCTTTGTTGTGTATAATAATTATTTGTGTCATTTCTCCTAAAAGGTAGCCCCTGAGAGCTTTGTTTTGCTGTCATCTGTGTGTGTATGTCTCTGTATTTGTATTACTAGTATTTTGTTTAGGACACCTAACACAGATTCTACCATCTAAGAAGCATTAAATGCTGTTTGAAGCAACAGAGTTTCAGAGGAGCTAGATGGCTTGCCAAAGATCTGAGCTACTTAAGACAGCTTTGAGACCTCTGTTAGAGTATCCTAACTCTAAATTCAATGGCTTTTCCATCTCCTGTGCTTACATATATTATTACCTTCACAAACAGAAAAATCACTAAAACACCCCTTATTGCACTGGGTGTTAGCAGCTGCAATCTGGTCTCTTGAAGGAAAAAGGGACCTAAAAAGCACCTGTGAACACCATAGTACTTCCCAGAATTCTCAGACTTTTATGTGCATGCAAACTACTTGGACAATTGTTAAACTGAAGATGCTGACTCAGGAGATCTGGGATAGGGCCAAGGATTCCACATAGAGTTGTTGTTGATGTTATTGGTGAGTAGTAAGACTACACAACCAACTCATTAAGCTCAGTTTCCAAGTTTTCCTGAGGAACACATATAGTGATTGCTAATCTTGGCTAGATAGAAGAATCACATAAAAATTTAAAAATTCACTGAGGCCTGTGTCCCATCTCCTCAGATTCTGATTTCTAATGTTCAGCCAACAGTGAGGACCACTGTTTTCAGAGATTTACTTTGTGAAAGCAGCAGGAATGCTTAGAACAGAAATTCAGGCCATGTAACTCACTGGCCAGTGTCCACCTGAGGCCAGGGTGGGACTAACTTCCAGAGTTGCCACCACGCTGCCCAAAGTCATGATAATTAAATAAAAATACTATATAGAGCTCGCTATTTCTCAGGCACTGTTCTGAACACTTCAAATATATTATTTTATTTACACCTCACAACATAAGTTAGGGGCCATTATGATCATCCTCATTTGACAGTTGAGAAAACTAAGGCACAGAGAATTCAAATAACTTGCCTAAGAACATAATTCAAGATTTAAACCCAAGTAATATGGTTTTTGGATCCCTGTGTTTAACCATGACACTCAACTGCCTCCCACCAAGAGTATTTCGTGAGTCCAGTTATGGGCCGAATTGTGTCCTCCATCCACCTGTGTAGATGTGAAGCCCTAATCTCCAGTACCTCAGATGTGACTCTATTTGGAGACAAACCTTTAAAAAGGTGATCAAATTAAAATGAGGCCATTAGATGGGTCCTACTCAGATCTGACTGAGGTCCTTATAAGAAGAGGAAATTGGCGTACACAAGGAGATGTCAGGGATGTGTACAAAGGAAAGGCCATGTGAGAACAGAGTGAGAAAGCAACCATCTATCAACCAAGGAGTGAAGCCTTTGGAGAAACCAAGCCTGTTAACACTTTGATCTTGGACTTCTAGACTCCAAAACTGGGAGAAAATTATTTTCTGTTGTGTACCCCTCCCAGTCAGAGGTATTTTGTTATGGCAGCCCCAGTAAGCTAAGAGAGGGCTTCAACCTATTTCAGTTTGCTGAGTAAAGAAATTATATAGCTGAAGTTTATTATATAAACTGAATCAGTCTCTTTTTTGTTCCATTTCAACTAGGCAGAAGTATTTCAAGCATTCTGAGTCCTCCATGACCTTTGTCTGATTGCTGACCTAATGGACTATGTGAAGAGTCTCCTAACCCTGGTACTCTAAACACAACCTCCTCCTCTCTAATCCTTTCTCCTCTCAAGACTGATAGTCACCCTTCCCTTATAAACCTCCAGTGGATTCCCATGGCTGCAGAGTAGACATTTTCCCAAAACTTGACATCCAAGGCCCTTCAAAATATGGTTGATACACTTTAATTTCTTCTCTCTTCCCTACCTCATCACTTCTCTTGTCCCATTATCCACCTCCAAGTTCAGAGTCCAACCAAAATTTACACCTATAGCCCATTGCCATCCTGGAATGCTTCTCCTTAACTCCTCTTCTCCTTTAGTCAAAATCTCATTCTTCTAATGAGACCCAACTCACATATGCCTTGCCATTAGAAACACAGAACATTCTATTTCACCAGAAACCTTCTCTCCTCCTCTGGCCTCCCAAGGCACCTACTGTATAGCTCATAATAACATCTGTCACAGCAGGGCATGGGACAGTAACTGTTGTTACATGTGAGCCCTCTGGGGATAAGAATCTTATTTCTCTTTGCTTCCTGGGTACCTTGAACAGTCCCTCACATGGGTGTTTGTTAAATGTTATGGACCCAAATTCAGCATGTATAATCACACAACTATGTTGCTGAAAGACAGTGTTATTGGAAAGCCTGCTGAATGCTAAATGTAGCTTTTAATGAGAGACATAGAGCTATGTATTGTTCACCAATCAATACCTGAAAATAACTATAACAGTCAAATACAAGATAAGAATATAAATAATCATTTAATAAGGAATTTCTCTCTCATTCTTATAAAAAGTCTGTACTGATTATGACACATTTCTATTTGAAGCACAAAACTGACCTAAGGGGATGTCAAAAATAAGGAAAGGTAGTCACTAGTTAAGGTGTTAGGGACAGACTGTTGAAATAGAGGAAAGAGTCCTGCATGAACTGAATTCCACTTTAATTTGTACAGAGGTACAAACTGAAGTACAATTTTAAAGAAAGTGTGAAACAGTGAGGAGGAGGACGAGTGGTTCAGGGGAGTCAGGGAAGTGCAAACTTATACAGGGCTAGTCAGTGTAAATGCTATAACTGGCAATTATCAAAGTTAGAATTTTATGCTTCCACAGAGACTAGGAGACAGAAATTCTCTCTTCAGGTGTTGGTCAGAAAAAAACCATAAATATTTATGACAGACTTTAGTTTTCTCAGGCAGGTAATTTAAAGAGGGCTAGGGTGACCTTAAGGATGTGGCCTTGAGCTGTTACAGACCCTGATAGTGTTTGTTCAAAACCAGTGTCCAGGCCTAGGTGACAAGAGGGCTCAGAGGAGCCTGAGTTTGGTCAAGGAGAGAGTCTTTGTCAGGGACAACAAACCCACAAGAAAATGTAAGAAAAACAACTGTTTTTACAGCTTTTCTAGCATAGGGCTGGATTCATTTCATAGTGCTCAAGGGGAGCAAGATATGGTTTTGCTACAGATCATTTCATTTTTGAGTGCAGTCTGGGTTTTTCATCCCTATCTCACTCCTTCACTTAACATTTTATCAAATTTCAGACCATTAAGAGCTGGAAAATATATCCAAATATTAATTTCTAATAAAAAGTACTTTATAAGGGGGTTTCTCATTTTCAAAAAATCCAGACTCCTTTTCTCAAGAAGACTTTTTTGAAGGGTCTGTCTGTTTGCTTTCATATTCCTTGGCCTTGAGCAGGTCAGCACTGGCTTTCTGGAGGTGACCTCTCCCTCTCCAGAATTTCCTCATGGATATAATGTCAATTTCACCTTCTCAGAGGGGGATGTGGACTGGACTCATGCAAGGAGAGTCTGGATTGGGAGGCACTGGGGAGAGACTTGGGGGAGTGCCTGTGGGGATTTCTGAATAGGTGTATGCCCAGACACTGCAGCAGTCATCTTTCTTGAGAAAAGCAAGTAATTACCTTATGCTGTGGGATACCACTGGCCTCACCGTTTGGAATCCTGCTTGCCCCACCCTGCATTGTTTTCATCTTTTGTCTTTTGTTTTATTGTTTTTTGTCTGTTTTTTCTTTTCTTCTTTCTTTTTTCTCATCCTGTATCTTAACCCCTGATGAGGAGATAGCAACATAAGCACACTTGGGGTGTCAGAGACTGACTGTAAAGTGCAGCCATTCCATTCACTTTCCTGGGAAATAGACTGGTGCTTCCCCTTCACAGGAGAGCCATAGAAACACCCTCCTAGTTTCTGGCAGGCCCAAAATCTGGGCTCTGCACACCCCACCCATTAGCCTATGAGGGGCTCCTCACTGCTGAGTACAGGAAAATAATCCCATACAGACCCAGACTTGTGGCCCAGGGACAGGGGAACACAACCACCATCTTCCCTGAAGTCTGAAACGCACCTGCAATGGGGGAACCAGGACTCCCATCACCCCAATTTCACCAGAAGCCCTCTCAGAAGCAGTCAGGTCTGCAACTAGCCAGCTGACAGGCAGAAGCATGAAGAGATAGGCAGAGGCAGATACTGTGATGACTTGCAATTATTATTGACACACTCCTGGATCCAATGCTGATAAAACCCAGATTTGCAGAGCATCTTAGCCCATCCTGGGTACAGCCAAACCCAGAGGAAGAAACCACAAACTGTGGTTGACTTGTAGCTTCAAACAGGCTACTGAGGACTAGACATGGGCAGCAGCTGACATTGGCTTACATCAGCCTTAGACAACAACAGAGCCAAAGGGAGGACACAGAAGGCAAGAAATAAACTCTTCTGAGATGAATTCCGCTTAATTCTTTTTCATTATTTCCTTTTTAAAATTTTTTATTGTTTATTCTATTATAGATTTCCCATTTTTTCCCCCTTTTGCCTGGCTTCAGCAAGCCCATCACTCTCCCACAGTCAATGTCCTCTCCATTGTCAATGTCCATGAGTCATTCATACATGTTCTTTGACTAATCCTTTACCCTTCCTTCTTCCATTACCATCTCCCTGTTCCCTTCCTATAGCTACCAGCCTGTTCCATGTTTTCATGTCTCTGGCTCTACTTTTCTCAACAGTTTATTTTGTTCATTAAAGCCCAGTTATAAGTGAAGTCATATGGTGTTTGTCTTTCACTGACTGACTTATGTCACTTAGCATAATAGTCTGCAGTTCCATCCATGCTGTTGCAAAAGAGAAATTCCTTCTTTCTTTCCACTGTGCAGTATTCCATTGTGTAAATGTACCACAGTTTTTAATTCCACTCATCTACTGATGGGTACTTGGACTGTTTCTGACACTTGACTATTGTAAATATAGATCCAGAAATACATTAAACAGATCATACACTATCAATTTATCCTGGAGATGCAAAGATGTTATAACATTCACAAATCAATAAATGTAATACATCATATAAACAAAATTAAAGACAAAAAACATGATTATATCAATAGATGCTGAAAAGGCATTCGATAAAATCTAGAACTCGTTTATGATAAAAACACTTAGCAGAATCAGACTAGAGGGAGTATACCTCAACATAATAAAGGTCATATACAAGAAAACTACAGCCAACATCGATTCAATTGACAAAAACTGAAAGTGTTTCCCTTAAGATCAGCAACAGGACAAGGGTTCCTGCTTTCACCACTCTTATTCGACACACTGTTGGAATTTATAGCCACTGTGATTAGATAAGAAGAAATAAAAGGCATCCAAATTGGAAAGCAGGAATAAAACTGTCATTATTTGCAGATGACATGATAGTGTACATAGAAAGCCCTATAGGCTCCAAAAAACTACTCGACCTAATAAATTAATTCAGCAAAGTAGTGGAATATAAAGTCAATATTCAGAAATCAATACCATTCTTACACACAAACAATAAATTATCATAAAGAGAAACTATGAAAAAAATCCCATTTACTATAGCAACAAGGAAAATAAAGTACCTAGGGATAAATTTAACCAAGGATATAAAAGACCTATACTTGGAAACTACACAACACTGAAGAAAGAAGTGGAGGAAGATACAAACAAATGGAAGCATATACCATGTTCATGGATTGGAAGAATTAATATCATTAAGATTTCCATACTACCCAAAGCAATCTATAGATTAAATGAAATTCCTATTAAAGTACCATTGGCATATTACACAGATCTAGAACAAATATTCCAAAAAATATATGGAAACAAAAAAGACCCTAAATAGCCTTAGCAACCTTGAGAAAGAAGAACAAAGTTGGAAGGATCACAATACTTGATATCAAACTATACTACAAGGCCATTGTAATCAAGACAGTCTGGTACCTACATAAGAACAGACATATAAATCAACAGAATATAAGAGAACCCAGAAATAAACCCATGTCTCTAAGGTCAATTACTATTTGATAAACAGGCATGAGCATATAATGGAATAAAAAGCCTCTTTAATAAATGGCCTTGGGGGAACTGGACTGGTACCTGCAAAAAAATGAAACTAGAACCCCAACTTACACTATATACCAAAAAAAGAAAACACCTCAAAATGTATAAAGGTCTTAAATGTAAGTTGTGATACCATAAAAGTTCTAGTGAAAAATATAGGCAGTGAAATTTCAGACATCCCACGTAGTAATATTTTTGCTGATATATCTCTTAGGGCAAGGGAAATAAAGGGAAGAAATAAACAAATGGGACTACATCAAGTTAAAAGATTTTTCATTATTTTTATTATGTTTTCTTTTTTCATAACATTATTTTTTCTTCTATTTTTGTTATTTTTTCTTTCATATCTTTTCTTTTATCTTTATTACCCCATTGTTCCCTTCTCATTTCCTTTTCTTGTTTTTTATAATCCCCCTCTTTCTTTGTCCCCATTTCCTATTTTCCTCTTTCAATACATTACTCATATTAGAGTGCTTCCCTTTTCTCCTGGCATAAACAGTTTTCTTGTCCTTGGTCTGGTCTTCTCTTATTCTTTTTCTTTACCCCCACCTTTCTCCACTATTCCGTTTCTCTTTCCACTTTTATTATTCTTCAATCTTTTGTTATTGAAATTGCTATAGTTGGGGGCAGATTTCTTATTTTGGTGTTTGATTTTTGAGTTGTTTTGCTTAGTTCTGTGAGCACCAGCACAACAGCATACAAGACATGGTGAGGGTTGAGCCTCTCTGTCAACCTGCCAGGGGTGAATTTTACCAAAAAATGTGCCCAAAACATTCAAGACCCCAAAACAACATGAGATCTCATATAATCTACACAAAAGACATTCCTAGAGCATCAGGATGAAAAGATCAAGGAGCCTGCACCACTGGGTCCCAGAGGACTCCTGCAACATAAACCCACCCCAGAAGACAGGGAGTCAAAGCAGATCTAATGCAGAGAAACAAACAAAAAGAGACTGATAAAATGGGAAGACAAAGAAAAAAACTCCAAATGAAAGAAAAAGAGGAATCCCCAGAAAAGACCTAAGTGAAATTGAGGCAAGCAATTTATCATACATAGAGTTCAAAGTAGTGGTTATAAGGATGCTTTAAAAACTTAGTTAGAGCTACAAGGAACTTAGTAGAAACTACATCAGCATGAAAAAGGACATAGAACTATGAATATGAACCAGTTGGAAATGAAGAATTCAATATCTGAAATGAGGACTACACTAGAAGAAATTAAAAGCAGACTAGACAAAATAGAGGATCAAACCAAATTTGGAAGACAAGGTAGAAAAAAACCCAGTCAGAGTAAAAATATTAAAAAATGACTTAAAGGAATGAGGATAGTTTAAGAGAGCTTTGGGAAAACTTGAAAGATAACAATATTCACATCATAAGGCTACCATAAAAAGAAGAATGGGAGCAAGAGATAGAAAACCTGTTTGAAGAAATAATGACAGAAAATTTCCCTAATGTGGTGAAGGAAAAAGTTGCACAAGTCCAGGAAGCACAAAGAGTCCAGGAGAAGATGAGCCCAAAGAGGCCCACACCAAGATGCACCACAATTAAAATGGAAAATTTTAAAAACAAAAAGAGAATCATAAAGGCAGTAAGAGAGAAACAGTTCCCTACAAGAGGGCTCCAATAAGGCTGTCAGCTGAATTCTCAACAAAAATCCTACAGGCCAGAAGGGAATAGCATGAAATATTCCAAGTAATGAAAAGCAACTATCGACAACCAAGACTACTCTATCCAGAAAAGTCTCACTTAAATTAGAAGGTGAAATAAAGAGCTTCCCAGAAATAAAAGTCTAAAGGAATAGTTTCCATCCAACCAGCATTGCAAGAGATGCTAAAGGGACTACTTTAATTAAAAGAAGAAATAGAGAGAGAGGAACGAGGCACAAAGGGGAAAAATGGCAATGAACAAGTACCTATCAATAATAACTTTAAATGTAAATGGATTAAATGATCCAAGCAAAAGATATAGAGTAGCTGAATGTATAAAAAACGTGACTTGGACACATGCTGCCTACAAGAGACCCACCTCAGAACAAAAGACATATGCAGACTGATAGTGAAGGGTTGGAAAAAGATACGCCATGCAAATGGAGACAAATAAAGGCTGAGGTAACAATACTTTTGCCTGAAAAGATAGACTTTGAAACAAACAAACAAAAAACATAAAAAGAGACCAAGAAGGACATTATATAATGCTTAAGGGGTCAATCCAACAAGATGATATAACTCTTATAAACATATACGCACCTGATATAGGAACAGCTAATTTATAAAAAAATATCTTGGAGGACCTTAAGAAAAAGATCAACAGCAATACAGTCATTGTAGGAGATTTTAACACCATGTTGTCAACAATGAACATATCTTCTAGACAGAAATTGACAAGAATACAGTGGCATTAAAAGACACTTAGATCAAATGAATTGAATTGATATTTAAAGAGCATTTCACCCCAAAGAAGCAGAATATACTTTCTTTTCAAATGCATATGGATCATTCTCAAAGACAGACCACATGGTAGCACACAAACTAAGCCTTAACAAATTCAAGAAAACTGAAATCATATTAAGCATTTTCTCAGATCACAGTGGTTTGAAACTAGAAATCAACCTCAAGAAATAAAAACAAAAACATTCAAATAAATGGAGGCTAAATAACATAATTAAATAATGAACGGGTTAATAATGATATCAAGGAATATCAAAAAGTATTTAGAAACAGGTGAAGATGAACCAGCCAGGGCTAGAAGTCAATTTTTTAAATGCTCTTTACGTGGGCAAAGGTGGAGAAAATGAGATGGAAAAAGACTTTACTTGGGCAATTGATGCACAATGTAGTGTGTAGATGACATTTTGTTGAATTGTACACTTGAAATCTGAATCCAAAACCAGGTAAAGACACAACAAAGAAAATTACAAGCCAATATCCCTGATGAACATAGTCTCTAAACTCCTCAACAAAATGTTATCAAACTGCACCCAGAAATACACTGAAAATATCATATACCACAATCAAGTGGGATTTATTCCAGGAATGCAAGGATGGTATAACATATGACAATCAATATATGTGATACATCACCAAAAACAAAATGAAAGACAGAAATCACATGATTATATTGATAGATGCAGAAAAAACATTTGATAAAACCTAGTACTCATTTATAATAAAAACACTCAGCAAAGTGGAAACAGAGGGAGCAATCTCAACATAATAAAGGCCATATACAAGAAACCTACTGTCAACATCATACTCAATGGGCAAAACCTAAAAGCATTTCCCTTAAGATCAGGAACAAGAGAAGGGGGTTCTCTTACACCACTTTTATTCAACATGGTACTGGAAGTCCTAGCCACAGCAATCAGACAAGTAGAAGAAATAAAAGGCATACAAACTGGAAAGGAGGAAATAAAACTCTCATTATTCGCAGACAACATGATAGTGTACATAGAAAACCCTATAGGCTCCACTAAAAAGCTAAGCGACCTAATGTGAATTCAGCAAAGTAGTGGGATACAAAGTCAATATTCAAAATCAATGGCACTTTTGTATGCCAACATTGAACTATCAGAAATAGAAACTAAGGAAGAAATCCCATTTACTATTGAAACAAACAAACAAAAAATAAAGTACCTAGGAATAAAATTTAACCAAGGAAGTAAAAGACTTGTACTCAGAAAACTATAGAACACTGAAGAAAGAAATTGAGGAAGACACAAATAAATGGAAACATATACCATGTTCATAGATTGGAAGAATTAACATCACCAGACTGTCCATACTACCCAAAGCAATCTATAGATTCAATGACATTCCTATTAAAGTACCATTGGCATATTTTACAGATTGAGAACAAAAATTCCAAAAATTTATATGGAACCAAAAAAGACCTCCAATAGCCTCAACAATCTTAAGAAAGAAGAACAAAATGGGAAGGATTACAATACCAGGTATCAAACTACACTACAAACCACTGGAATCAAAAGAGTCTGGTGCTGGTGTAAGAACAGACACACAGGTTAATGGAGCAGAATAGAGAACCCAGAAATAAACCTATATCTTTATAGTTAATTAATATTTGACAAAGAGAGAAAGAGCATATCATGGAGTGAAGATAATCTCCTCAATAAACGGTTTTGGGAGAATTGTACTGGTACATCCAGAAAAAAAAAAGAAAAAAAAAGAAACCAGACCACCATCTCACACCATATACCAGAATAAACTCAAAATGGATAAAAGACTTAAATATAACTCATGATACCACAAAAATCCTAGTGGAAAACATAGGCAGTAAAATTTCAGATATCTCATGTAACCATATTTTTGCCAATAGATCTCCTAGGACAAGGGAAAGAAAGAAAAAAATAAACAAACGGAAAAATACATCAAATTAAAAAGCTTCTGCATGGTTAACGAGACTATCTTTAAAATGGAAAGGGAACTGACTGTATGGGAGAACATATTTGCCAAAAATACAATGGACAAAGGTCTAATCCAAAGTATATAAAGAGTTCATATAACTAAACAGGAAGACAAAAAATCCAATTAAAAAAATAGGCAAAAGATCTGAATAGACACTTCTCCAAGGAGGACATTCAGATAGCCAATAGGCATAGGAAAAAATGTTGAACATCACTAGCTATCAGAGAGGTGCAAATTAAAACCACAGTGGGGTATCACCTTACACCTGCCAAAATGGCTATCATTAATAAATCAGCAAACAATAAGAGCCAGTGAGGATGTGGATAAAAAAAAACCTTAGTGCACTGCTGGTGGAATTGCAGACTGGTACAGCCACTATAGAAAACAGTATGGAATTTCCTCAAAAAACTAAAAATGGAACTGCCTTTTGACCCGGCAATTCCACAGCTGGAAATGTACCCTAAAAATCCTTAAACACTAATTCAAAAGAACTTATGCACCCCTATGTTCACAGCATTGCTATTTATAATAGCCAAGATTTGGAACAGCCTAAGTGCCCATCAGTAAATGAGTGGGTCAAAAAACTGGGGTACATTTACACAATGGAATACTGTGCAGCAGGAAGAAAGAAGGAATTCCTACCTTTTGCAACAGCATGGATTGAACTAGAGACTATTGTGCTAAGTGAAATAAGTCAGCCACTGAAAGACAAATATGGTCTCACTTATAAGAGGAATCTAATGAACAAAAGAAATTAGTGAGCAAAATAGAATTGGACTCATAGAATCATGGAATAGTCTGAAGGCAGTAAGAGGAGAGTGGGGGGTACTGATTGAAAGAGGGTGAAGGGATTATTCAAATAATATATTTGAAGGACTCGGACATGGACAATGGTGTGGTTTATCAGAAAGTAAGGAAATACTCCAAGAATGACAGAGACTTATGAAAAGGATGCGGGAGGCAGCAAAATCTTGGACTATTTTAGTGTTAAAATAAATATTGATGGTAATGGATTACAATTCAGGAGATAACATTGGAATCTAGGAGCTCATATTTATATAAATCTGATACTGCAAATAAAGGTATAATAAAAAATAAATAAATGAAGAAGAGTTAGTTCCTTAGAAAACTATTACAAAAAGTAGTATTATTAGTATTAAAGAAGTACTTAGTGGTAAAGAGGCACCATGTCTGCAACTTATTCTCAAGGGACTCAAAACTTACATGTGCTAAGAGATAGGCAATGAAAAAGCAAATTAGTGAAAATTCAAATAGGTAAATCTAGACTAAAAAATATATGGGAGATCCTTGCAATACTGCATATCTTGCATAGGCAAAGATAAACCCAGAACAGGAGAAAAGAAAGTAGCAAAAAGCAGAGACAAAAAGACATAAAGCATGCATATCAAAGAAACCGACATAAGATGTGCAAAGACAAGGATTCTTGATTTTTAAAAAATCTTTAAAAAAAGGTTGGAGAGAAATCTCTCTCTTTTGTCAACAGGGAAAATTCAATCTTTTGGGCTTTTTTACTCTTACAGAACCATCATCTGATCAGTAGTTGAATGAGTGAGAGGGCAGTTTTGACTGCCTGGCAAGTTAGTATCCTTCTCCTATACTCAAATATATAAACAAAAGTATGCTCACAAAGATTATTAGATAGAGTCTTTGTGTTTAGATATCTTATAATAGAAATGCCTTGTTGAGAATTAAAAATGAAAAACAGAAAATATATGATAATATACAGAAAAGGAGTTTGCTAGAGAATAAATTTCTCTTTTCGAGGACATGTACTTTTTAAAAATTCTAACAAAAGTCAAGGTGGGTAGAATATGCCGAGACAGTTATAGATGCCCTGGATGTGTCAAAAAACAGAAATCTAAGCAAATTGCTGGTGTCAAAACCTGATCCAGAAAAGGAACTAACATTTATTCAGTAGTCCTTCCTATGTGCCTGGACTTTGTGATGTATTTTACATAGATTATCTTAGGCACTCCATCAGCAACATCTGGAAGTTTCTTTTTTTTTATTCAGTATTTTATTGCTGTTCTATTACAGTTGTCCCCATTTTTCTCCCATTGCTCTCCATGGAAGGTTCTTATTGTGTACATTTGACAGATACACTGAGCCTCATGCTACTTAAGAAAATTAGGGCAACTGTTTTGGCTATCAGAGATGCATAACTTGTGGTTCCCTTGGCTGGGCCTTGTTGTGTGCATAGAGAACCAAACTGTGCACCAAGGCTGTTTTTTTCCAGTACCAGCTCAGGGGAGGATCAGCTAAAGTCTTAGAGATCCCAGAGATCCACATGTATCTGTTAGCTTTTTGTAGGGTTAGTCAGTAAAAGTCTTTCAGTTGTACCCCTCAGTAGCAAGACTTCAGCACCACAGAAAGGGGCAAGAATAATTCATTTTTGTGGGGCTATTGCTTCCCCTCAGGCTGATGCCACTTAGAGGGGAGTGCTTTGCCTGAGAAAGATGGCTTCTGCAGTATGGGGAATGACAGCATAGAGATCCCGGCAGCTATCCCTTCAGTTCTTTTCCCAGAGGCACCAACCCCAGACTCTCTCCATGTGGCTCTAGTCTGCTCTGTTCTCTCTCTGCCATAGTCCAGCGTAAGTGGCTGCAAATGAAATTTTGTGAATTGGCCCTTTACAAGGCTCTCTAAATCTCTATCTACCTCTCCCTGGCTGACAGAAACCCCACTGCTTTTCACAGCCCTTTGTTATTTGGGTTCATTTCCTGGTTCTGGGTAGCCTAGGTTGGGGAGCCTAGATTGTGGTTTAGACCCCACACCTCTCAGGGGGAATGCCCTAGCCACTGAAATATCCTTCCCAGACTTGAACTACCACACATGGGAATCCCGCTAGCCTTCTTGCACCTCCTCCAAAATCTCTATCAGTAAACCTCATGGTGAAGTGAGTTTCTTCTGTCTTTGGTTAATAGGCTTCTTTCCAGCTACTGTTCAGTTTGTTATTTAGGATGATTTTTCTATAATTTAATTGTAATTTCAGTTTGATCCTAGAAGGAGGTTAGTATATCTTCTACTTATTCCTCTGTCAGCCTTGGGTCTCCAGGCATGAAATATTTAAAGTGATGAAAAGCAAGGACCTATAACCAGGATTACTTTAACCAGCAAGGCTATAATTTAAAATTGAAGGAGAAATAAAGAGCTCCCCAGATGAGAAAAAGCTAAAGGAGTTCATTACAACCAAACCAATATTACAAGAAATGTTAAAAGGGTCTCCTTTAAGAAAAAGAGAAAAAAGGAGGAACATAGTTATGAAAAATAAAATGGCAATGAATACATACCTATCAATAATCACTTTAAATGTAAATGACTTAAATGCTCCAATCAAAGGACATAGGGTAGCTGAATGCATAATAAAACAAGACACCCATATAAGCTGTCTACAAGAGATTCATCCTAGAATGAAAGGTAAACACAGACTAAGAGTAAAGGAATAAAAAAGATATTTGATGTTAATGGAAATTTAAAATGTTAGGGTAACAATACTTATATTAGAAAAAATAAAGGACTTTAAAACAAAGGCTATAATAACAAAGAAGGACACTACTAATGGCAAAGAAATCACTCCAACAAGTGAATATAACCCTGGCAGACATTTATGTACCCAACAAAGGAGCATCTAACTATATAAAGTAAATATTGATAGGCATCAAGCAAGAAAGAACAGTAATACAGTCATAATAGGGGATTTCAACACCCCATTGACATCAGTAGATAGATCTTCCAAACATAAAATCAAGGAAACAGTACCCTTACATGACACACACAAAAAATGGATTTAGTTGATACCTCAGAGCATTTCACCCCGAAACAGTATAATATACATTCTTTCAAGTACACATTGAACATATTACAGAAAAGACAACATGTTAGTACACTAAACAAGTCTCAGTAAATTTAAAATAACTGATATGATATCAAGCAATTTCTCTGACCACAGTGGCATAAAAGTAAAAATCAATACTAGAAAAAAAACCCTAGAAAACACACAAACTCATGTTACTAAATAGTATGTTACTAAACAATGAATGGGTTAACAATGGGAACAAGGAAGGAATCCAGATATCTTGAAATAAATGAAAATGAAAACACAATAATGCAAAATCATTCATACACAGCAAAAGCAGTCCCAAAATAGATATTCATAGCATTACTGGTCTACCACAAGAAACAAACAAACAAAAAAACTCAAGTAAGCAACTTAAACTTACACTTAGAGAAACCAGAAAAAGAACAAGAAACAAAGCCCAAGGTAGAAGAAAGGAAATAATTAATAGAGCAAAAAGAAATGAAACTGAGTCTTATAAAAGCAGAAAAGGTAAATGAAACCAAGACCTGATTCTCTGAAAAGATAAAAATATTTGTTGGTAAGCTTTTAACCAGACTCATCAATAAAAAAAAGAGAGAACCCAAATAAATAAAATCATAAATGAAAGATGAAAAGTAACAACTGACATCACAAAAAATACCAAGGACTATAAGAAAATATTATGAACCTCTACATGCCAACAAAATGGACAATCTGGAACAAATGGATAAAATCCTAGACACAACCAATCTCCCATAACAGAATGTAGAAGACACAGAAAATCTGAACAGATCAATTACAACTAATAAAATTGAAGCAGTAATCAAAAAACTTCCAACAAACAAAAATCCTGGACCAGATGTCTTCACAGGTAAATATTATCAAACATTCAAGGAACTTACACTCATACTTCTGAAACTATTCCAAAAAAGTTTAAGATAAGGAAAGACTCCCAAGCTCACTTTAAGAGGCCAACATTATCTTAACTCCAAAACCAGATAAAGATACTACAGTGAAAGAAATGATAAGCTAATATCCGTGAGGAACATAGATGCTAAGATCCTCAACAAAATAGTAGTAAACTGAATTCAGCAATATATTAAAAAGATCATACACCATGATCAAGTGGGGTTTATTTTTGAAATGCAAGGTTGGTGGAACATATTTGAATATCTGCAAATCAAATAATGTGCTACACCACATAAATGAAATAAAAGATATAAATCAGTACTACTCATGTAAAATATGTATCCTTATTTGTCCCTCAAAGATTTGGGCAAAAACATGCTCATAGTACATGGCAAAATATGGTAACACCATTATAATATTCATACTAACTAAAGCAATCTATAGATTCAATGCAATTCCTATTAAAATATCAATGGCATATTTCACAGATCCAGAACAAATATTCCAAAAATTTATATGGAACTGAAAAAGACCACAAATGACCTCAGCAACTGAGAAAGAATAAAGTTGGATGGATCGCAATACCAGGCATAATACTCTACTATAAGGCCACTGTAATTAAAACAGCCTGCTACTAGAATAAAAACAGATGTGTAGATGAAAGGAACAGAGCAGAGAGCCCAGGAATAAACCCATGCCTTTATGATCAATTAACATTTGACAAAGGAGACAAGAGCATACAGAATAAGGACAGTCCCTTCAATAAATGGTTTTGGGAAAACTGAACTGGTACATGCAAAAAAATGAAACTAGACCACCATCTTACACCATACCCCAGAATAAACTCAAAATAGATAAAAGACAAATATAAGTCATGATACCATAAAAATTCTAGAGAAAAATTTAGGCAGTAAAACAATTCAAATAATATTTTTGCCAATATATCTCCTAGGGTAAGGGAAATAAAGAAAAAATAAACAAATGGGACTACATCAAATTAAAATGCTTTTGCACAGCTAGAGAAACCACAATCAAAATGAAAAGTGAATGCAGTATGGGAGGAAATATTTGCCAATGATACATCGGACTAAGATCTAATCTCCAAAATATATAAAGAATGTATATGACTCATCACCAGGAAAACAAACAACCCAATTAATAAATGGGTAAAGGAACTGAAGAGACACTTCTCCAAGGAGAACATACAGATGGCCCATAGGCATATGTAAAAAGGATTACCATCACTAGCCATCAGAGAGGTGCAAATTAAAACAAAGAACTATCACCTAACACTTGCCAAAATCACTATCATTAATAAATCAACAAACAACAAGATGGGGAGTATGTGGAATAAGGGGAACACCGTGCACTGTTGGTGGGGATGCAGACTGCTGCAGCCACTGTGGAAATCAGTATGGAGTTTCCTCAAAAAATTAAAAATGTAACTGCCTTTTGACCCAGCAATTCCACTTCTGGGAATATATCCTAAAAGTTCTGAAACACCAATTCATATATATAGGGGTGCAAGAATATATGCACCCCTGTGTTCATGGTAGCATTATTTACAATAGCCAAGATCCGGAAACAGCCTAAGTGCCCATTAGTACATGATTGGATAAAAAAGTTGTGTACGTTTACACAGTGGAACACTATGCAGCAATAAAAAAGAAGGAACTCTGACCTTTTGAGACATCACGGATGGACCCGGAGACTATTATGCTAAATGAAATAAACCAGTCAGCGAAAGACAAATACCATATGATCACTTACATGTGGAATCTAATGAACAATATAAATTAACAAGCAAAATAGAATCAAAGGCATAGAAACTTGGAACAGGCTGACAGTTGTAAGAGGGGAGAAGGGAGGTGGTGACTGGTTGCAAGAAAGTGAAGGAATTAGCCCAAGAACATATATACATGACCCATGGATAAGGACAAAGATGTGAAGATTGCCTGAGGGAGTTGGGTGGCTGGGTGGAGGGGGGTAACTGTAATAGCATCAACACTAAAATATTTTAAAAAAAGAAGTGGGTCTCTTGTAAGCAGAATATATATGGGTCTTGTTTTCTTTTCTACTCATCCACACTATGTTTTTTAATTAGAGCATTTAATTCATTTACATTTAAAGTAATTATATATAGGTAGGTAGTTATTGCTATTTTATTTTATTTTTCAATGTATTTAAGTTTATTTTATATTGTATTTTTCCATTACCATTTACCCCCCCTTATACTCTCTTCCACTTCCCCATCCCCCGCCCCTGAAATTACCACACTGTTGTCCATGTCCCTGAGTTCTTTCTCTTTTTTCTTGATCCCTCCCTCTAAAGCCCCCATCATTTTATTTTTGATTCACCCCTTCTTCTTATTAAAGAAATCCCTTTAACATTTCTTTTAACACTGGTTTGGTGGTGTTGAACTCCTTTAGCTTTTTCTTGTCTGGGAAACTCTCTATCTCTCCATTGGTTTTGAATGATAGCTTTACTGGGTAGAGTAATCTTGGTTTTAGGTTCTTGTTTTCATGATTTTGAATATTCTCTGTCAATCCTTTCCAGTCTTCAAAATTTCTGTTATGAAATCAGTTGACAGTCTTATGAAAGCTTCCTTGTGGGTAACTAGGTACTTTTCTCTTGCTAATTTTAAGGTTCTTTTTTCTTTTACCTTTAGCATTTTAATTATGATGTTTGTATGAGCTTCTTTGGGTTCATCTTCTTTGGCCTCTCTGCACTTCCTGGACTTGTATTTCTATTTCTTCAAATAGATTTTTAATTTCCTGTTGTCTCTCTTCTCTTTTTGTTTCCCTTATAATGCAAATGCTATTACCCTTGATATTGTCCCAGAGGTCCCTTAAACCAGTGGTCCCCAAACTTTTTGTTACCAGGGACAGGTTTTGTGGAAGACATTTTTTTCCCCCACAGACTGGGGCTAGACAGGGGGTGGAGCTCCAGTAGTAGTGAGATTGAAGCTTCGCTTTCCTGCTGCTCACCTCCTGCCCTGAGGCCCAATTCCTAAGAGGCCACATATCAGTACTACTCTATGGCCTGGGAGTTGAGGACCCCTGCCTTAAACTATCTTCACTTTTTAATTTATATTTTTGTTGTTTCAATTGGATATTTTCTGCTACCTTTTCTTCCAAATCATTGATTCAGTTCTCTGCTTTATCTAATTTACTCTTTATTCCATCTAATTATGTATTCTTCATTTCAGTTATTGTATTTTTCATTTCCTATTAGTTTTTTGTTCTGTTTTTTTCTATTTGAATGTTTCCACTAGGGTTTATGTATTGCTCCCCTAAGTTCATTGGGCATCCTTCTAAGCAGTATTATGAATCTTGCATCTGATAGATTGTTTGTCTACATTTTCTTTAGTTTTTTCCCCTGTTCTTTCATTTGGGACATGTTACTTTGTCTTCTCATTTTGTCTGACTCCCTATATTTGTTTTTATGTATTAGGTACACCTCTGATATTTCCTAGTATTGACAGAGTAGCCCTATTTGGTAGGTGTCTTATATGTCCCAGTGGCACATTCTCCCTGGTCATCTAAAATGGGTGCTCCTGGGGTGACCATTTATGGATTGTGTGTACCCTCATATTGTAGCTGAGCCTTGACTGCTGTTGGCATATCATATGACCTTCAAGTTGACTGGCAGTGAGGATTGGCCATCAATACAGAAGATGTGCTATTGCATGGGGGTCGAAACCAGAGAGAGAATTCACTTCAATGGGTCTCTGGTGCTTGCCACATTTACTCCCTTGATAAGTCATTTGTAGAGCCAATTGGGTGCTGTACTCAAGTGGCCTAAAGCCAACTTTTGGTTGTTTTGTTTCTGAGCCCTCTTGGGAGGTGCTCTGGAGCATGTTAAGGTCAACTGTTACTTGTACTTAGCCCAGTACCACCTGGTAAGAGACACAATGTGATCTGCAGTTGGCGGTTTCCTGTGCTGGACTTGGAGTGGCTTAGAAGAATCTATGTTGCAAAATTAGGCTGGTTACCTTGGGGGCTGCTTTTGGGGCAGCTTAACAAGAGGTACAGGGCACACTGAGGCTAGCCTCTACTTGTTTTGGGTTTTTAGACCTTTGAGAGACTTTAGGAAAGTTTGCAGTCTGGGTCAAAAACAGCCACCTGTGAGTAATAGACACTAACAGTTTGTGCATGTGCATGTGTTGCCTGGTGTCAGATCATAGGGAATCACCAGGGTGGTATAAGCAGTGCTTGTCTGCCAGCACTTTGGTCCCAGACAGAGTTGCCACTCCAACCCTTGGCTGAAGGTAGACAATTTGGTTCTCCCCTGTATGTCACTGGCACATTTTTCTTAAAAAAAAAAAAAAAAGATTTTATTTATTTATTTTTAGAGAGGGGAAGGGAGGGAGGGAGAGAGGGAAAGAAACATTGATGTGAGAGAAACAGTGATTGGTTTCCTCTCATATGTCCCCAACTAGGGAGGCATTGTAATTCTTTGAATCCATGAAGATGGTATATGCTTCCACTTATTTGTATCTTCCTCAATCTTTTTCTTCAGTATCCTATAGTTTTTGAGTTGATAGGCCTTTACCACTTTGGTTAAATTTATTCCTAGATTACCTACATTTTTCGTTGCATGGGTAAATGGGATTGTTTTCTTAGTTTTTCTGTCTGCTAGTTCATTATTGGTGCATAAAAATGCGTTTGATTTCTGAGTATTGATTTTGTATCCCACTACTTTGCTGAGTGAATTAGGTCTATTAGTTTTTTGGTAGAATCTATTGGGTTTTGTATGTACATTATCATCTCATCTGTGAATAATGACCTGACAATTTTACTTCCTCTTTGGCAATTTGGATGCCTTTTATTTCTTCTTTTTCTCTGATTGTTGTGGCTAGGACTTCCAGTACTATGCTGAATAAAGTGGTGAAAGCAAACACCATTGCCTTATACATGATCTCAAGAGAAACACTTTTAGTTTTTGCCCATTAAGTATGATGGTGGCTGTATGTTTTTCATATATGGTCTTTATTTCATTGAGGTATTAACTCTCTATTCCCACTTTGCCGAGAGTTTTTATCATAAATCAGTGCTAAATTTTATAAAATGCTTTTTCTGCATCTATAGATATGACCATTTGATTTTTATCTTTTATTTTGTTTATGTGATGTGTCACATTTACTGATCTGTGAGTACTGTACTAACCTTGCACCTCCAGGGTAAATTCTATTTGATCATGGTATATGATCTTTTTAATGTATTGCTGGATCCAGTTTGCTAATATTTTGTTAAGGATTTTAGCATGTATGTTTATCACAGATATTGGCCTGTAATTTTCTTTGTTGTATCCTTTTCTGGTTTGGGAATTAGGATAATAATGTTGTCATAAAAAAGTGCTTGGAGGTCTTCACTCCTCTTGAATTTCTGGAACAGTTTGAAAAGGATCAGTGTTAGTTCTTTGAATGATTGGTAAAATTAACCTGTGAAACCATCTGGTCCAGGACTTCTGTTTTCTGGGAGTTTTTGATTACTGCTTCAATTTCATTAGTTGTTATTGGCCTATTCGGTTTTTCTGTTTCTTCCTGATTCAGTTTTGGAAGAGTGTTCATTTCTAGAAATGTATCCATTTCACCCAAGTTGTCCAATTTCTTGGCATATAGTTGTTTATAGCAATTTCTTACATTCCCTTGTATTTCTGCTATATCAGTTGTTTCTTCTCCTCTTTTATTTCTGATTTTATTTGTTTGGGTCCTCTCTTTATTTTCTTGAGGGATCTGGTTAAAGGTTTATCAATTTTGTTTATCTTTTCAAAGAACCAGCTCTTGGATTCATTGATTTTTGTATTGTTTTTTAGTTTCTATGTCACTTATTTCCTCTCTGACATTATTTCCTTCCTTCTACTCACTGTGGGCTTTGCTTGTTTTTGTTTTTCTCATTCTTTTACGTGTAGAGTTAGGTTGTTTATTTGAGATTTTGTATCTTTAGATAGCCCTGTAGTGCATGAACTTCCTTATCAGGAGTGCTTTTTCTATGTCCCATGGGTTTTGCATTTTGTGTGTTCACTTTCATTTGTTTCCAGGTACGTTTTTATTTCTTCCTTGATCTCATTGTTAACCCATTCATTAATTAATAACATGCTATTTAGCCTTGATGTATTTGAATGTTTTGAGTTTTCTTTTTTTATTGAGGTTGATTTCTAGTTTCATGTCATTGTAATCTGAGAAAATACTTTTTATAATTTCAATTTTCTAGAATTTAAAACTAATTTTGTGTCCTAACATGTGGTCTACTTTTGAGAATGATCTATGCATGCATAACAAGAATGTTTATTCTGCTGCTTTGGGATGAAATGTTTTGTAAATGTCAATAAAAAACATTTGATCTAGTTTGTCATTTAATGTTTCTGTTTCTTTTGTTGATTTTTGTCTGGGTGTTCTATCCACTGGTGACAGTGTGGTGTTAAACTCTACTACTATGACTGTATTGCTGTCAATCTTATTCTTAAATTCAATGAAGAATTTATTTATATATTTAGGAAGCTCCTGTATTGGGTGCACATATGTCTACAAGGGTTATATTCTCTTGTTGGATCACTGTCTTTAGTATTGTGTAGTGTTATTCTTTGTTTCTTGTTATGACCTTTCTTTTGAAGTCCATTTTGTCAGACAGAAGTATTGTTGTGTCAGCTTTTTTCTTGTCTCCATTTTCATGGAGTGTTTCTTTTCATCCCTTCATTTTCAGCCTGTGTAAATCTTTTGTTCTGAGGTGGGTCTCTTATAGACAGTATATATATAGGTCATGTTTTCTTATCCATTCAACTATCTTATGTCTTTTTATTAGAGCATTTAATTTATTTAAATTTAAGTTTATTATTGATAGATACTTATTCATTGCCATTTTTTAATTTATACCTGTGTTCCTCTCTCTATTTTTTCTTTTTAAAGCAGTGCCTTTAGTAGCTCTTGTTTGCTGGTTTGTTAGTAATGAACTTCTTTAGTTGTTTTTTTCTTTTTGTCTGGGAAGCCCTTTATTTCACCTTCAGTTTTAAATGAGAGCTTGTTGAATATTGTTATCTTGGTTGCAGATCTTGCTTTTCATTATTTCAAATACTTGATGTCAATTTCTTCTGGCCTGAAGTATTTCTGTTGAGAAATCAGCTGACAGGCTTATTGGAGTTCCCTTGTAGGCAACTATCTATCTCTTCTTGCTGCCTTTAAGATTCTCTCTTTGTCTTTAACTTTGCAATTTTAATTATGATGTGTCTTGGGTTGGGTCTTTTTGGCTCATCTTGATTGGGACTCTCTGTGCTTCCTGAACTTGCATTAATTTTTCCTTCTCCAGGTTAGGGAATTTTTCTGTCATTATTTCTTCAAAGAGGTTTTATGTCCCTCATTCTCTTTATTCTCCTTCTGGTATGCTTATGGTGCAGATATTGTTATGTTTCATGTAGTCCCAAAATTCCCTTAAACTATTCTCATTTTTTTAGTCTCTTTTCATTTTGTTGCTGCGACCTGGTGATTTTTCTACCTTGTCTTCCAAATCACTGATTTGATCCTCTGCTTCATCTAGCTTGCTTTTAATTCTTCTAGTGTATTATTCATTTCAGATATTGTATTCTTCATTTCCAGCTGGTTTTCAATTATAGTTTCTATATCCTTTTTCATGTGATGTAGTTCCCACCAAATTCCTTAAGCATCCTTATAACCATTACTTGGAACTCTATGTTTAATGAATTGCTTGCCTTAATTTCATTTAGTTCTTTTTCTGGAGTTTCCTTCTTTTTTGGTTTGGGGTTTGTTTTTTTGTCTCCATGTTTTAGCTGTCTCTTTATGTTTGCTTCTATGTATTAGATAAATCTGCTTTAACTCCCAGTCTTCATGGGGTGGCCTTATGTGGTAGGAGTCCTGTGGAACACAGTGGTGCAGTCTCCTTGACCTCAGTAGCTGGTTGCTCTAGGAATGTCCTTTATGTGGGTTATGTGGTCTCTCTTGTTTCATTTTGGGTCTTTATTATTTTTGGCCTCTTTGTTGGTGGGATCTCCCTTCTGGATGGCTGACTGAGAGGTTCCACCCCATCCACATATTTCAAGCTATTGAACAGGTACTGACAGAACAAAAACAAAAACAAACAGTAATCCCCCAAAAACAGAAAAATTAATGAAAGAGCAAAGAATAAAAAAAGAGAAATAACATAGTAAAAGAAAAAAGAAATGAGTAGACCAAAAAAAGAAAATTTATTATTAGAAGAGAGAAGGAGGATAAAAAATAAGGATACAAAATAGAAAGGAAAAACAGCAAAAAAGAACAAAGAGAAAAATTTTTTTAAAAAGAAAGAATAAAAAATACAGAGTAAGAAAAGGAAAGAAAAATAAGAGATATGAAAAAATAGAATAAGAGAAAAAAATAGAAGATAAAAATAATAAAAAGGCTATGAAAAAGAAAAAATAATGACAATAATGAGAAAAGAACAAAGAGGAATTCATTTCAGCAGACTTTAGGTACTGCTTGCTGGATTTTTCCTTCAGATACTGCGCCTATGTTGTCTGAAGCTTGTGTAAGCCAATGTCAGATGCTGTCCATGTCTGACCCTCAGCAGCCTGTTTGGATCTACAGGGCACTCATGGTTTGTGGCTACCTCCAGCAGGCTTTACTGCACATGGGAGGGACCAGGCTGCACTGCAAGGCCAGCTTTTATCAGCATAAGGACCAGGGGTGGTTTAGGAAATGTCCCAAGGCACCACAGGGTCAACCTCCACCTGCTTCTGTCTACCACTTTACTGGTAGTCTTAGTTGTTGACCTGTTTCTAAAAAGTCTCCTGGTGGAATAACAGGATGGGACACCTCAAAGACCCACTTCTGATCAAAAGACATATACAAACAAAGAGATGGAAAAAGACATTTTATGCAAGTGGAAATTTAAAAACCTGGGATAGCAATACTTATATTAGGTCAAATAGATTTTAAAACAAAGGTTGTAAAAAGAGATAAGGGTGAGTGTTTTATAATGACAAAGGGATCAACTCAATAAGATGACTTATGCTCATAAATATCTGTGCACCCAAAATAGGACTCAGCTAATATATAAACCAAGTACTGACAGATATAAAGGGAGAAATCAATGCTAAGGAAGTAATAATAGGAGAATTAAACACCCAATTGAAAATAATAAATAAGCTGTCCACACAGAAATTAACAAGGAATCAGTGGCTTTAATTAACGTGTTAGTGGACTTAATATTTTTATGATATTTTTCCCCTAAGCAGAAAAATATATTCCAATTTTTTTCAAGTGCACATGTAACATATTACAGGATAGTCCACATGTTAAGCAACAGAACAAGTCTTAACAAGTTTAAGCATCATCTCTAATCACTATGGTATGTAACTAAAAATCAATTGCAAAAAAAGTGAAAAACACACAAACACATGGTGGCTAAATAACATGCTACTAAACTATGAATGGGACAACAGTGAGATCAAGAAAGAAATCAAGATAACTTTGAGACAAATAAAACTAAAAACACAATGACCTAAAATCTATGGGATAGAGTAAAGCAGTATTAAGAAGGATATTTATAGCAATACTTCAAGAGCCAAGAAAAATGTCAAATAAAAAAATCTAATTGTACACCAAAAAGAACTAGAAAAAGAACAAACAAAGCCCAAAGTGAGTAGAAGGAAGCAAATATTGAAATCTAGAGCAGAAATAAATAAGATAAAGAACCTAAAAAACAAGAGACAGCATTAATGAAACCAAAAGATGACTCTTTGAAAAGATAAACAAAATTGATAAACCTTTATCTAGATTCACCAAAGAAAAAAAAGAGGCACAAATAAAATTAGAAATGAAAGAGGGTAACTTATAACCAACACCACAGAAACACAAAGGATTATTAAAAATAATATGAACAATTGTACACCAACTAATTGGACAATCTAGATGAAATAGATAAATTCTTAGAAACATGCTATCATTCAAGACTGAATCAAGAAGAAATGGAATGGTCTGATAACTACTAACAAAATTGAATTGCGAATCAAAAAACTCCCAAGGAACTGAAGTCCTAGACCAGTTGACTTTACAGTTGAATTTTATCAAACATTCAAAAAGGAATAAACATCTGTCCTTCTCAACCCCCCAAAAATTAAAGATGAGAGAAACCTCTTCAAATTTTTTTATAGGTCAATGTTACCCTAATATCAAAAACAGAAAAAGGTATTACAAAAAAAGAAAATTATAGACCACTATCCTTGATGAACAGGAATGCAAAAATTAACAAAATATTAGCAAAGAAATTCTGCAATGCATTATAAAGATTATACAACTGTGATCAAGTGGGATTCATTCCTAAGGTGCACTGCTGGTCCATTATCCACAAATGAAATAACATGAAACACCACATAAACAAAATAAAGGATAAAATCATGCGATCATATCAATAGACGTAGAAAGAGCATTTTATGAAATCCAGCACCATTTATGATAAAAACTCTGAATGAAATGGGGATACAAAAAACATACCTCAGAATAATAAAGATGAAATAGGAGAAACTCACAGCTAAGATTATACTCAGTGGTGAAAAGCTGAAATCTTTTTTCTCTAAGAGCAAGAGAAAGATAAGGATATTCACTTTTACCACTTTTATTTGGCATAGTACTAGAATTCTGAGCCACAGCAATCAGATAAGAAAAAGAAAGAAAATGTGGGCCTCTAATCAAGATGGCAAAGTAGGTAAATATGCTACTTGCATCCTTCCATGACCACATCAAAATTGCAACTAAACTATAGAACAACTATCATTGAAACCTAACTGAAATCTAGAGGAACTGAAGTTTATAACTGAGGATATACAGAAGAAACCACACTGAGACTGGTAGGAAGATTGGAGATGCAGAACAAGCTATTCTCCACCTGCATGTTTTGATTAAAAATGAGGAGGGATATCTTGGCTGCACTGGACCCCCCTAAGGAAAAGAAGTCCCAGTTCCAAACCAGAGTTCCAGTGCTTGGGAGATAAGTTCTTATAACTTCTGGCTGGGAAAACCAGCAGAAATTGTGGCTACATGAAACAGAGGGCTAGGGCCAACAGGTTTCCAGGCATTTCTCTTAAGGGACTTGCTTGTGGATTTACTTGAATTAACACACTCCGAACTCCAGCACTAGGGCAGCAGCTCAAATGATACCAGAAATACATGAGGAGAAATTGAATTCTCTGGATTTTAGTAAAGGCCTGGAGGGGTAGTTTTCTCCCAGACAAAAGTGCTGGCAGAAACCATTGCTCTTTTTGCTGAGCCTTCCCCCTGAAGGTACTGGCAAGTACCATACCTGAGTGCTTATCAACCTAACACTTTCCACTCCACCTTAGTGATTCCCAGCAACACCACCCCATTCAACTTGTGTGCCCTCCCAAGCCACTTCCAGTGGCTTTTCCATACAAATGGCCTGTCTTGACTCATGCTGAAAACTTTTCTAAGATCTCTCAAAGGTTCACAAAAGCCAGAGAAGCAGTATGTGGCCTCAGTGTACCATGTACTTCTTTCTAAAAGACCCCAGGCCTGGCATTATCATCAGCAAGCTTGGTTCACTGCTTGGACACTCCCATATACCTTAGAGCCCAGCACAAGTAGCAGCTATCTGCATATTTTTTTGTAGTTCGTGCTGGTAGCCCCAGAGCCAGTGCACTCAGTGAACAACTTCATATCACACCAGAGGATTACCCAACTACTTCCATGAACACATTCAAGGGGTAGACTCAGCAGGCACCAGAGCTCCACTGAAGCAAGTCCTGCTTTATGGGATCAACCACCGCACAACATCTATTCCACTATAGTTGTGGCTGATCCTCATACAGGTCAATCTGGGGTCAATCCCTTTTACTGATGTACCAACAATCAAGGCTCAACTACAGCCCACATGGGGGATGCACCTCACACCCCCAGCTCAGGTGACTGGGGAGGCTGTGCTACTGGGCCCCACCAAACACTTACTACATAAGGCCACTCTACCAGGGAAGATGTAACATCTCTGTCTAATATAAACAAACACAGGGAAACAGCCAGGATGAGGAGACAAAAGCATGTCTCAAATGAAAGAACAGAAGAAATATATAGAAAAAGGACTAAATAAAATGGAGTTATGAAAACTATGAGATATAAAGTTCAAAACAGTTGTTATAAGGATGCTCAAGGAGCATAGTGAGTACAGCATAAAAAAGACACAGAAAACATTTTTTAAAGTCATACATGAAGACTACAGTAACTGAAATAAATAATACATTAGAGAAAATTAACAGTAAATTAGATGAAGCATTGGATATAATCAGCAATTTAGAAGATAGAGTAGCAAAATAATGCCCTACTTAAGAGCAAAACAAGAGAGAAATTTTTAAAAAGGTAGTTTAAGGAACCTCTGGAAAAATATCAAGTATAATAACATTGACATCATAGGAGTACCAGAAGGAGAAAAGAGAGAGCCAGGGATTGAAAAACTATTCAAAAAAATAATGACTGAAAACTTCTCTAACCTGGTAAAGGAAATATACATACAAGTCCAGGAAGTGCAGAGTTCCAAACGATGTGAGCCCAAATAGGCCCATACCAATACACATCATAATTAAAATGCCAAAGTTTAAAGAAAAAGAGAGAATCTTAGAAGCAGCAAGAAAAATTCAGTTAGTCACCTACAAGGGAGCTCCTGTAAGGTTGTCAGAAACTTTGCAGGCCAGAAGTAATTGCCACAAAATATTCAAATAGATGAAAAGCAAGAACTTGTAACCAAGATTACTCTACTCAGCAAAGCTATCATTTAGAATTGAAGGACACATAAAAAGCTTCCTAGACCAAAAAACGCCAAAGGAGTTCATCATTACAAAACCAGTATTACAAGAAATGTTAAGGGCCTTTTTTAAGAAGAAAAAATAAAAAATATGAATAATAAAATGGTAATAAATACATATCTATCAAAAATTATGCAAATGAACTAAATGTTCTAATAAGAAGACATACAGTGTTTGAGCAGATAAGAAAACGAGACACATATGTTGTCTACTAGAGACTCACTTCAGACTGAACGATACACATAGACTGAAGGTAAAAAGAGCAAGAAAAGGAACGCAAATAGGGGACTCATGGGCACAGACAATGGGGGTAATTGACTGTGGGGGTTGGGAGGGATGGGGTAAGGGTGAGCAATGGAGTTCCTCCAATGGAAAAGGCAGGATAACTGTAACTGAACAACAATAAAAAATCCTCAAAAAAAGATATTTTATGAAAATGGAAATTTAAAAAATACTTGGTAGCAATATTTATACCAGACAAAATATACTTTAAAACAAAGGCTATCCAAGGGACAAAGAAGGATTCAGCAATTACTTCTGGGTATTCATTCAAAGAAACCCAAAACATTAAATCAAAAAGACATATGCATCCCTACGTTCATTGCAGCATTATTTACAAGACAAAACATGGCAGCAACCCAACTGTCCATCTGTATGAACAAAGAAGAAGTGGTACATATATGCAAGGTAATATGATTCAGCCATGAAAAATAAAATATTACCACCTGCAACAACATGGATGGACATAGAAGGTATTGTGTTGAGTAAAATAAGTCAAAGAAAGACAAATGTCATATAATTTCACTTATATGTAGAATTAAAAAAAACAAAATAAATGAGCAAATAGAACATAAACAGGCTCATAGACAAAGAGAACATTTTGATGGTTGCCATGTGGGAAGGAAGTTGAGGGGATGGGTGAAAAAGGTCAAAAGATTAAGAAGTACAAATTGGTAGTTACAGAAAAGTCATGGGGATGTAAACTATAGCACAGGGAACAGAGTCAATAATGTAATAACTAAATATAGTGTCACATGAGTACTAGATTTATTAAGGTGATCACTTCATAAGTTATATAAATGTTTAATTACTGGATTGTACACCTGAAACTAATACATATTGGACATCAACTGTAATTGACAAATAAAAAGGATTTTTTAAAATTTTTAAAGAAATAAAAAGCTTCCAAATGGGAAAGGCAAAAGGTAAATAGACATTATTTGCAGATGACATGGTACTATATAGAAAGCACCCTAAAAAATTCACCAAAAAAAACTATTAAAATCAGTAAATGAATTCAGGAAAGTAGCAGGATACAAAATAAATGTTCAGAAATTCTTTGTTTAATTAATTGATTAAAGTATATTTTATTGATTATGCTATTACAGTTGTCCCAATTTTTTTCTCCCCTTTATCCCCCTCCACCCTACACCTCCTCACCCTCTAGCATTCTCCCTTAGTTCATGTTCATGGGTTATACGTATAAGTTCTTTGGCTTCCCCATTTCCTATATTATTCTTAACCTCCCAGTCTATTTTGTGCCTACCAATTATGCTTCTTATTCCCTGTACATTCCCCCCAACTCATTCTCCCCCTCCCCCACCCCACTGATAACCCTCCCTGTGATCTTCATTTCTGTGATTCTGTTCCTGTTCTAGTTGTTTGCTTAGTTTTTGTTTTTGTTTTTTAGGGCCAATTTTTGATAGTTGTGAGTTGTCATTTTACTGTCTATAGTTTTTGATCTT
>PVJD01008141.1:0-19809 GCA_004026545.1 Mormoops blainvillei | reverse complement strand
TTCCTTTTTTTTTTTTTTTTTAAGAAAATTCCCTTTAACATTTCATGTAAGAGCTTGGTGATGAAATTCTTGAACTTTACTTTATCTGGGAAGCACTTTATCTTCCCTTCCATTCTAAATGATAGCTTTGCTAGATAGAGTACACTTGGGTGTAGTTCCTTGCCTTTTGTCACTTCCAATACTTCTTTCTAGCCCCTTCTTGCCTGTAAGGTTTCTTCTGAGAAATCAGCTGATAGTCTTATGGGAACTCTTTTGTAAGTAACTCCTTTCCTTTTGCTGCTTTTGAGATTCTATCCTTATCTTTAATCTTTGGCAATTTAATTATGATGTGTCTTGCTGTGTTTCTTCTTGCATCCAACTTCTTTGGGACTCTCTGAGCATCCTTGACTTGCATGTATACTTCCTTTGTCATATTGGGGAAGTTTTTCTTCATTATTTTTTCAGCTAAATTTTCAATTTCTTTCTCTCCCTCTTTGACTTCTGGCACCCCTATTATTCAGATGTTGGAATGTTTGAAGTTGTCCCAGAAGTTCCTCAGTCTCTTCTCATTGTTTTGAATTGTTTCTTCATTCTGTTCCTGTTGGATGTTTATTTCTTCTTTTCGTTCTGAATCATTGATTTGAGTCCCAGTTTCCTTCCCTTCAGGGTTGGTTCCCTGTGTATTTTCCTTTATTCTACTTTGTATAGTCTTCATTTCTTCCTTCATTTTGCAACCAAACTCAATCATTTCTGTAAGCACCCTGATTACCAGTGTTTGAACTCTGTAACTGATAACTTACCTATCTCCTCGTTGCTTAGTTCTTTTTCTGGAGTTTTGATCTGTTCTCTTATTTGGACCATACTACTTTGTCTCGGTGCACCTGTTTTGTTTTAAGTGGCAGAACTTTAGGTATTTGCCAGGGCAAGGTAATCCACTCTGTTGCAACATGATGCTGTATGTGGGGGAGGGGAAAGGGAGGGAACAATGCCACTTGCTTGCTTGCTCAGCTCTCATCCCACTTTCTGTTACTTCCCTCACTACCCACAAGCAGATTGTGCCCTTTCAGGTGCTCGTTCCCAGGTCAGTGGGTTTGTGTATGTTCTGGGATCCCATGGGCTCCTCCAATGGACTCTCCTGTGAGACTAGGAGTTTCTACTGATGCTACAACCCCTACAGGTTTTTACAGTCAGAGTTTTTGAGACTTTATTTACCCATGCTGGAGCTCTGGGTTGTGCAGTCTCTCTCATTCCCTGGTTGTTCCTCTGGGTTTATCTGTACACGAGTATGACAAATCCCATCTGCCAACCACTGCCTCACCTGCCCTGGGTTGCCAGCCACGTCCTTCCCACTCTTCCTCTCCACCCTGGCTTCCTCTCCTAGCAGTCTGGATGAATGTTTCCTCTTTAAGTCCTTGGTTGTTAGACTTCCTTAGCAGTTTGATTTTTGGGAAGTTCTGGTTATTTTTTGTTTTTAAATTGGCTATATCCTTCTTTTGGTTGTGCAAGGAAGTGAAGTGTTTCTTCCTATGCCTCCATCTTGGCCAGAACCACCTCTAAATGTTCAGAAATTGATTGTATTTTATATACCATAAAAAACTATCACAAAAAATTGAGAAAACAATTTTGTTTACCATTTTATAAATTGTAATAAATTTGACCAAGAAGGTAAAAAGACCTGTACTTGGAAAACTATAAAATATTGAAGAAAGAAGTATATAGAAGTATATACTATACTTATGAAAATAAATGATTAACATTGTTAAAATGACCACACTATCCATAGCAATCCACAGATTCAATGCAATCCCTGTCAAAATTTTCACAGAGCTAGAACAAATAATCCTAAAGTTTATATAGAACTATGAAAGACTTTGAATAGCCTCAGCAATCCTGAGAAAAAACAAAGTTGGAAATATCACACTACCTTATATAAAATGATAATACAAATGTATAGTAAGTAATCAAACAGCATGATGTTGCCATAAACACAGATAATATATTATATATTATATTCATATGTAATTGTATTATAGATGAGTATATATATATTCAATGGAACAGAATAGAGAGCCAAGAAGTTAACCCATGCCTGCATGGTCAGTTAACCTATAACAAAGGAGGCAAGAATATACAGTGGAGTCAGGAGAGTCTCTTCAATAAATGGTGTTGAGAAAACAGGACAGGCACTTGCAAAAGAATAAAACTGAATCGGTTTCTTACACCATTTACAAGGGTAATTTAAAAATAAATTAAAGACACATATAAAACAAAAACTATAAAAAATATAGACAGTAAATTCTTTAACATGGCTGTTAGTAATATTTTTTTTTTGTATATGTCTCCTTAGGCAAGGAAAACAAAAGAAAATAAAAGCAAAGAGTACTTTGTCAAACTAAAGAGTTTTTTCATAGTAAAGGAAACAATCAACAAATGAAAAGCCTACTGCATGGGAAAAGATATTCAGCAATGATATATTCAATAAGAGGTTAATATCTAAAATGTATATGAAGCTCATACAACTCAACACCAAAAAGACAATCTGATTTTTTTAAATGGCCAGAGGATTTGATAAACACTTCTTCAAAGAGGACATACAAATGACCAATAGACATATGAGAAGATGCTCAGCATCACATCAGAGAAATGCAAATTAAAACCACAATGAGATATCACCTCATCCCTGTCAATAAGTCAACAAACAACAAGTATTGACAAGGATGTAGGGAATAGAGAACCCCTGTGCACTGTTAGTGGGGCTGTAAATTGGTGAAGCCACTGTGGAAAACAGTATGGGGTGTCCTCAAAAATTAAATTAGAGCTATCATATGAGCTGGCAACTTCCCTTCTGGGTATTTATCCAAAGAAATCCAAAACACCAATTCAAAAAAATTCATGCACACTTATGTTCATTACAGCATTATTTACTATAGCTAAGATATGTAAGCAACCTAAGTGACTATCAATAGATGAATAGACACAGAAGTAGTGGTACATTTATACAATAAAATATTACTTCACTATAAAAAATAAAATTTTGGTATTTGTAACAACATGCATGGACCTAGAGGGTACTGTGTTAAGTAAAATAAGTCAGACAAAGACAAATACCACACGATTTCATTTATATGTGGAATCTAAAAAGAACAAACACAACAGAAACAAAGTCATAGATACAGAGAACAAATTGATGGTTGCCAGAGGAGGGCAGGGTTGCAGAAATGGGTGAAAGGGGGAAGGAATTAAGATGTATTTATTGGTAGTTATAAAAACATGGCAGACGTGTAAAGTACAACATAGTGAAAATAATCAATAATATTGTAATAACTATGTATGCTGTCAGGTGACTATATCAAGGACTATGGAGTCAAATCTGGGAACTGAGCCTCAATGGCTGTGTGACTTAAGCATCAGTTTTTTCATCTATGAAAGGTAAAGAAATTGTAATGGTGCTCACATTCTGTGACATTGGGAAGGTTTAATGAAGTAATGAAAATGCATTTCTGAGATCAGTGCCAGTCTTATAGAAAGCGTTCAGTAAATGCTTGGCAAATAAAATAGTTACAATTTCCTATTTAGGAATATTGGTCATTTCTTCAGGCAAGTTTAATAGTGTTGGAAATATTTTAAGAACTAACATAAGGAAAGGTTGTTGACCTTCTTAGAGACAAATGGTTCCTGAATGAGAACTGTTCTTTATCAGACCTGCCCCACACTGATGGCCAAATGACAGGAGTAACTGTTGCTAAAGTGCAGTGGTTCTCAATCGAGGTTACAAATTGGAATAACTTTGGGAGTATCAAAAAGTGGCACAAGGATTTTCAAATGATAGAATAAGGAGTTTTGCAAATTCTTTCCCCAAGAAGCAATGATAAAACTGGACAAAATTATTAAAAGCAACTATTTGAGGACTCTGGTAACCAACCAAAATTATAGAACAGATTTAGAAGCACATATTCAAGAAAAACTACTGCTTAAGGAAAGAATAGTGGGCATGTGTGACTTTCTTGCCTGGGCTGTTTCTACTCCCGGGAGGAACATTCATCTCCTGTTTTTTTAAGATGATCAAAACCTGGGGGTATGAAGAGAAAATATCTACCCTCTACAGTCCTGCATTCCTGATGTGACAGGCAGATGGCCAGCTGGGCTTGAGGATGACACCACTGGCTAAGTCTCTCTGCCCTTTTGTAATTTTCATCATATAAAACTTTTCTATTGCAGGGCTTTTGGTACTAATTTCCCTGGGAAAAATTTTCTTTAGAACATCAAGAAGAAATACTTTTATACAACTCTCCCATCCTTTCATTCACCTTAGTGTAACCTGTTGTGAACTCAATGAGGAAATGTCTGGAGGTGGTCCATGGGCACTGGAAGAAACCAAATTCAATAAATAAAAAATTTATGACATGGTTAAGCATGAAAAATTTCCTTTATTAAAAGAACAGCTATACATATATGTAAATTTTATTTAATCAAATCAAATCAACAAACACCTCTTGAGACCCACTAAGTGCAAAACCCAGTTTACAGCCTCTGTTAGGGACAAAAGTAGGAGTGACCAAGATGAAGGCTGTTGATCCTGAGAAGAATGTATCAGCCAAGAAGGACTCCTTGTGATTAATGGGGCACAATTCATAATCAGATTCTAGAAGCTATTTTTTACAGAGATGTCTTACCCAAGATGTATGTCAGTGTAAGTCCACAGACTGGGCTGCCAAGTATCTTGCACTATGCCCTTGCCATCTGAGTCTATCAAAGTAAGACAGAGCTCCTAGGACAAAATTTGACCAGTAGGACTGAGACTCTCCATCAGCTGGAGAAGCACGGCTATTCCCTCATTTGCATCTTTATCATCCAATCAAAGTGCCTCAATTATGACCATCCAGGACAGTGCTTTTGGGACCTATCAAGCTGTGAGGTTCTGGAGTCCTCTTTTGCATGAGAGTGAACCAACTGGGGGCTGGTGGCAAGCACAATGTTCTATATAAGCCAGCTTTACCTCTGTCTCCAAGAAGCACACTCTCAGTTTCTATTGAAATGGTGTTGTCCCATCTGGAGGACATTGACTGGAGCTGTCTCATGGGAGTGGAGCTGTGACACTGCAGTCATCTTTCTCACGCTGTTTTACAGCCATGCTGTGCTACAATCATGCTCTATCATAATTGTGCTGTATCACTGTTGAACTGTCTCACAGCCATGCTTCTTCACAACAAAGCTGTATCACAACTGAGCTGTTCCGCAGCCACGCTATTTCATAATTGAGCTGTTTGAATTGAATAAAGTCACTTTCTCTTTCACTGCATTCCAAACTGGGGACTCCTGTTGGTGTTGAATCTGTGACAATGACCCAAAGTTGACAAGGCAGCAGGTTAGTGCATTGTGAGTGCTGTAACAAAGTACCACAAAGTGGGTGGCTTAAAGCAACAGAAATTTATTCTCTCACAGTTATGGGAGCCAGGAGCCTGAAATCAAGGTGTAACAAGGATTGGCTCCTTATGAGACCTCTGAGGGAGACTCTATTTCATGCCTTTCTCCTAGCTGCTGTGACAGCTGGCAATTTTTGGTGTTTCTTGGCTTATAGAAGTATCACACCAATATCTGCCTCTCTTTATATCATCTTGTGTGTCTCCTGAAGGTGTCTTTGTGCCTCTTCTCCTCTTATAAGGATACCAGTCATTGGATTAAGGCCCATCCTAATGACTTCGGCTTAACATGATTACATCTGCAAAGACCTGTGTCCAAATGAAGTCACATTCACAAGTACCAGGGGGTTAAGACTTCAGAATATCTTGTGGGGAAGCACAATTCAATGCATAACACTGACCTGGGGGAGCTGCAACCTAGCTTGGAGAATTAAGAACAGCACTATATTTACATCTAAGACACCTAGAATCTCAATCTGAAAGAAGCTCATAAATGTATGTAATATGTAATTGATTAAAACACATCTATTATAAGTGCATTGATTGGCATCCTAAGTGATGTTCCCCTACTGACTTTTAAACATAAATTTAACATCATGTCAAATCAAAATAAGATTAACATAGGCAGAATCAGCAGAGAGATAACTTGGATATTGTTAAGCTGATGAGGAAAAGCAGCATTCAAGTTCCTGGTAATCATCAATTCCCCCTCTTAAGATGTTGCATTTTAGTAGCTAAGCTGGGTGAATTCAGATTTCCTGTGCAATCTCAGCAGTGTCTTTTATTTTAGGATAAATCCCCTGAAGTAATTTGTTTTCATTAGCAAAGTGAAGATAATATAAGACCTGAATATTTGTAAGAATTATAAAAAGTACTAAGGAAATATTTTGTATGTAGTAGGTGGTCAGCAAGTGTTACCTCTCCATCATCATAATCATTATATTATTACTTTTTATCATCATCACCATCATCAATTCTTGGACTGGATCTTGTCCCAGGTCTGAGTGAATCATAGAACTTGGTTGAATTTGTCCTTTGAGCCTGGAAGAGCAGGTTAAAGCACAACTCTGGAGGCCTTCGTGTGACAGCCTAAAGAGTTTGGATTTTTGCCACTACATGCACAGCTGCCCAATAAACATTTGTTAACTAACAAACACCACAATATCTCATCCTTCCCTTCCTCTGTGTATACCACCCCTCTGGCTGTCTGTCCTGTGGACAGATGCTCTGCATCCCTAGGATAGCACAGTGACTAGCACAGTGAACATCTACAGGGGAAACGCTTATTTAATCAAATGAAGTTCTAATGACTTCATCCCTGATGACCACTTCATCAACCCAGCAGTCCCAGGTAAAACAGTCTGAACCAGAGCCCTGCATGCAGACACACAGCTTGCTCTCCTCAGCCATTGTCAAGCATCACTTGACTTTATCCTTTTCTTTCGCATAGATTTGGAACCTTCACTGCACTTTTGCTTACAATTTCCCTCCCTTCTCCCACCAACAGAAGAACTGTGAATGTCTTCTCTTCCGAACCCACATTCTTCTTTCAAACCCAGATTATTTATGGTTTTCATTTCCCTGCTCCTGTTAGATTTTCTCTTAGGGTATATGTCACTTCTGATTAACAATTTTTATTTGTCATCATTATATCTGTTTTGCAAGATCTATTGCTCACCATCATTTCTCATTCTCTTCATCTTGACATCTTTTAGATAATCTTTCTACTTTAAATGTCATCTGTTTATAAGACTTCTTCAACAGTGTGTTGAGTTATTCCAATAAGTGTCTACACCCTAAGGGTCGATGCGTCTAGCAATGTCTCTTGCCCTGACAGGTATAGGATTCCTGGATCCTGGTCAGTTTCCCTCAATGATCTAAAAATGCTAGTCAGATTCCCTTTTTCCCCCCTAAGTAATCTATTCTCTCTATTTGGAATCTTAGAAGATTTTTTCTTCTACACTTATAATTCAAGAATTTCACCAGGATATTTCTACATGAGTCTGTTTTATTTTTGTTTGTCATTAGTTCTACCCTGGGGCTCAGTGGTTTTATTAAATCTAAAGACAAGTTTTCTTAGGTCAGGGAAATTTCCTCCTATCTTGCTAGCAATCACTTTCCTCCAAGTGTTCCTTTTTCACCTTCTTACTCTCCTACTATTCACATATTATCATAGGATTTAAATGTTCACTTGTACTTTCCTTTTTTCTTATTCAATTTTATCCTCCAGAAAGCTCTCTAGTCTTCATCAGTGACCACTCTCTTTTATGGTTTAGATATTGATTTCTTTAAGATTTCAGAAATCATGTTTTTGTAAATTCCAGATTTTTTTTTTAACAGATACATCTCCTGGAGGGCTCTCACTACTCCTTTACACAGATTCTTCTTAGGCTCCAGTAGCTAGCCACCTATTCCCTGAAGAGGCAGCCACGCATATATCAGAATTGACTCTGGTAGCATCTAGTTAGAAAGGGATGGTTGGTGTTTGCTTTTAAGCTTCATTTTCACTTCAAACACACAGCCTTTACCTAGATTATAGGTTTGTTTGGGGTGTCTTGGGATGATAGACATAAGGGGACTGGGATAGTCTGAGGATCATCTTTAGCAGTCACTACATGGGGTGCTTTAGCTTAATCTTTCTCCTTCAAACCACTGAGTCCATCTGAATAGGTTGTTCTTTTGTTAGTTTACTCCTCCACACCTGGAAACATCAAGATATTTGTGCCACTGAATGTATTGGATTGCCCAAACAGGTTTTTTTTTCTTCCCATAAGATGGTTATAGTAGTGCTTAGTTGTCTTTAACTTCATTCAAAACAATTTTATTAGATTGTACTGTGACAACTGTCATATCAGAGTATATTTACAAAAACTTGTCAAAATTGGTGAACTTTGTGTAGCCATTTTAATATTGAAGATAGAAGAAAAAAACACATTTTTTGGCATATCATGCTGTATTATTTCAAGAAAGGTAAAACCGCATAGTATTCCATTGAGTAAATGTACCACAGTTTTTTGATCTACTCATTTACTAATGGACACTTAGGAACAACTGTAACTGAACGACAATATTTAAAAAAGAAAAGAAATGTCCTTCTGTGTCTCTTTATATGGCCTTTGTTTCGAAGTCTATTTTGTATGATATAAGTTTTGTTACCCCCACTTTTTTTTCCTGTCCGTTTGCTTGGAATAATTTTTCTCCAACCCTTCACTATCAGTCTGCATAGGTCTTTGGTTCTGAGGTGGGTCTCTTGTAGGTAGCATATGTGTGGGTCTTGTTTTCTTATCCATTCAGCTACCCTATGTCATTTGATTGGAGCATTTAATCCTTTTGCATTTAAGGTTATTATTGATAGGTACTTATTCCTTCTGATTTTACCCCCTTCATACCTCTGTTCCTCTCTCTCTTTATCTTCCTCTTTTTAAAGCAGTCCCTTTAGCATATCTTGCAATACTGATTTGGTAGAGGTCTATTCTTTTAGCCTTCTTTTGTCTGAGAAATTCCTTATTTCACCTTCCATTTTAATTGAGAGCCTTGCTGGGTAGAGTAGTCTTAGTTGCAAGCCTTCACTTTTCATTACTTGGAATATTTCTTGCCACTACATTCTGGCTTGTAGTGTGTCTGTTGAGAGGTCAGCTGCTAGCCTTATTGGGGCTCCCTTGTATGTGCTTCCTGTTTCTCCTTTGCTGTTTAAGATTCTCTCTTTGTCTTTGAATTTTGCCATTATGATTATGATATGTCTTGGAGTGGGCCTCTTTGGATTCATTTTGATTGGAACCCTCTGTGCTTCCTGGACTTGTGTGACTTTTTCTCCCATAAAATTAGGGAAGTTTTCCATCATTACTTTTTCAAACAGGTTTTCTATCCCTTGCTTCTCTTCTTCTCCTTCTGGCATCCCTATTATACAGATATTATGCTTCATGTTGTCCTGCATTTCCCTTAACCCCTCTTCATACTTTTTGAGTCTTTTCTCTTTTCTTGTTCCTTCTGGGAATTTTTTCTACCTTGTTCTTCCGCTCACTGATTCAGTCCTCTGCTTCATCTAGCCTGCTTTTGATTTCTTCTATGTTGTTCAATTCAGAAATTGTATTCTTCATTTCCTCCTGGCTCTTGTTGATATCTTCTATGTCCTTTTTCATGCTGATGTAGTTTGCAATAAGTTACTTATAACTTCCCTGTAGTTTTTGACAATTCTCACTAAGTTCATTGAGCTTCCTTATAACCATTGTTTTGATCTCAATATCTGATAGTTGACTTCCTCTACTTAATTTAGCACTCCTTCTGAGGATTCCTCCTTTCCTTTTGATTGGAAGTTGTTTCTTTGCCTTGCCATTGTTTGTGAGACTGTTCTTGTTTGCTTCTGCTTCTCAAAATGATCTGTTTTGAACCCCTGACTTTGCAGTATGATCTTTGATGGTAGAAGACCTGTGAGATTCAGTGGTGCAGTCTCTTTGATCTCCTGATCTTGATGTTCTTGGGATGCCCTTTATGCCATTTATGTTGGTTCTCTGGGTGTAACTGAGTTTTTATTGTTTTGGGGTCTTTCTTTGGTGGGCCCTTCCCTCTAGTTGGTTGACTGAGGGTCACTCCACCCACCACATCTTGTATGCTATTGTGCAGGTGCTGCCAGAACAATACCACAAAGCCCAGGAAACAAACCCATACCCACAAAAATGACTCCCCTCTCCCCACAATCCTCCTATCAACAGCAAATGAACCAATATTAATAAGGGTGTAAAGAGATTAAGGCTATTAGAAGATAAAAGAGCAAATATGAGATAACCTACTAAAAGAAAAATTATCTGGATCTACCTCTGGTGATGTCAGATGTTGACTCCATCTGACCTTAGGCAGTCTGTTGGAGAGTTCCAGGGATCTACTATCTCATTGCAGCATTGTTTACAATAGCAAAGATATGGAAGCAGCTCAAGTGTCCATCAAAAGATGAATAGGTAAAACAAGTATGGGACATTTACACAATAGAATTCTAGTTGACCGTAAAAAAGAAGAAAATTTTACCCTTTGCAATAGTATGGAGGGACATGGAAAACATTATACTAAGTGAAATAAGTCATTCAGAGAATGACAAATACCATACAATTTCACTCATATGTGGAATTTAATGAACAAACAGAATTAAGAAGCAAAAGAGAGACAGACTCATAGATGGAGAACAGCTAGTGGGAAGTGAGTGGAGTGAGGGGATGAAGGGATTGAGTAAAAAGGAAAAAGGACTCATGGACATGGACAACAGTGAGGTGATTGCTGAGGGGAGATAGGTATAAGGGGGCCAAATCTTAATGGAAAAATATAATAAATATTTTATAAAAATTTATCAAGGAAAGGCAATTATTTTGTGCATGCCTTTTCATCTCATTTTGGATAATTATTATTGGATAAGACAATTATCCCTCTACTTGGTTTGCGAAAACAGTCATTATTAAAGGTAAAAGTATTATTCTGTTTTTGCCAAAAGCATTATTAAACAATTAGTAAAGACTCCAAAAAAAGAAAAAAGAAAAAAAAAGATTTGTGCAGTGTATGGAGAAGGTGCTATGACAGATCAACCATGTCAAAAGTGGTTTGCAAAGTTTTGTGCTGGAGATTTCTCACTGAATGATACCCTATGGTCAGGTAGACCAGTTAGAGTTGATAGTAATCAAATCGAGACATTAATTGTGAACAACCAATGTTATACCATGCACTAGATAGCTGACAAACTCAAAATTTCCAAATCAATAAAAGTATTGGTAAAAAATGAAAAATGTGCTTTTTATTTTATGGAAAAACTAAAATTTTTGGCCAACCTAATAGCAAACTGTTGGTTAGTGGGACATAGCTGATTCTGTTCCTCTAGCCTTGACTGAGGACAAACTCTTTTTGTCAGCTAGTTGAAAGACAGAAAGGAGACCTGTCCTTCATCTACTCTCTATGACCAAGAGCAGACCTACCCAAGCTTGGGTACAGGAGCAAGTCAGATGACCAGTGCAGCCCCTCCTGCTGGGGTTAGCATGCCTCGTGGGTCTCTCTGATACTCCCAAGACCAGTGGACCAAGCCAGGTCCTTCCAGAATGGAGCCACAGAGTATGCTATACTTGGCCATTGCCCACACCTGTGCCTCCAGCCACTTCCCCACCTGGTCCTTGGAGAATGAAACACCAGCATTCTTTCTACTATGAAGCTCTCAAGAAAACTTTCCATTTGAGACGAATGCCCAGGTTCTTGGGGATACCCCAAAAAGGAGGTTTAGAGGGAGCAGGGGTCAAAAAAGCACACTCCAAATGACCAGTGTTGCCTTCTAGCAGCTCCATGGTCCTCATGAACCACTCATTCATCCAACCGTGCTGTCTTTCACTGTCACCATAGTCTATTCAGTCCTTGGGTGGATTGCATCCAGGCACCTGAGAATATTTTATTGGTCTCTATTTTTTCTCACACACAAGTGAAAATTTGACACATTCCCACTATCATCTCTCTTATATCCTTGTATTTGCTTATTTTCACAAACTAGTGTGGTGATGTTTTCATTTACTTAATCCTAAGGTTTAATCTTGGGCATTTTTTCCCCTTTTCCTTCATCACTTTTGCAATTGCAGAAGCAATATATATTTATTGAAAGCAAAAAACAGTGAACTTTAGTATAAGGAAAAGAACAAAGTCCGCTGTTTGCCAATATTGCAAAAATAGCCACCATTAACAAAGTTGGTGTAGATCTTGCTATTTTTTCAATTCATATGAACACATCTTTCATATATACATATATGAAATTTAATATACATATATACACATTGATATGCATATAAACACATTTATTTTACAAAGGCAAGTTTATTTAACTTTTTTCACTCACAACATGTTATGAAACAGACCAAGAAATATTTCTCAACCACTTTTTAATGGCTGCCTAGAAGGATCTGTTAGATTAGAAGGATTCCCAATCTAAACTTTTTCTCCAGTGGACTTGGGGGTCTGCCTGCACTTTTCAAAGATGCTCTTGTGTGAAAATTTGCTTCCTCGAAGTTAAAATAAGGATAGTATTGTAGAAGTAAGTCCAATGACTCTTACTCACAGGTAGGCCTCATCCTGTTGCTGGACCAAGCCACTGGCCTGAATTTGCCTCTCAAAAAAAAGGACCTTGGCACCAAATGGAATACCCCAAATTGATATTAAACCTTCCTTCTATCACCTGCTTCCTAGATCTCATCTTTTGGGGATGCTAAAAGCTAGTGCTGAAGAAACACAGAGGCAGCTAGAAGTTATGAAGTCTGAAGTATTAGAATCTGAAGTTTATGGGCTTTAAACAACTCCCATAAGTTGAAACCTTGCTTTACATGTCTAATCTTTCTATACCAGCACTTTGTTTGTATCATAATCCTTTATTATTGATTGGCCCTGTTGTTAGCCTTTAACTGGTTTCCATTTCTGTGTTGTGATTAACAATGCTGTTCTGATTACTCTCACACATATAGCCTTGTCCACTTAAGAAACATTTTTATGGGATTAATTTCCATAAATGGGATTCCTATGCTAACTTGCTAAGTAAAATGTTGATATATATTGCCAAATTACCCTCTGAGGAAAGATTATTTTCATTACAAAAGAGTAAAATAATAGCTTGCTGTGGCTGTTTTGGAAGGCAATCTAATGTCATTGCTCAAAATACAAAGGGCTGTCTGTGTCAGTTGGTTGCAATAACAAAAATACCATAGACCAGGTTACTTGTAAAAAACAACAATTTTTTGTCACAGTTCTAGAGGCTGGAAGTCTAAGTTCAAGGTGCCAGCATGGCTGGATTCTGGTGTCTGGTAAACGTCTGCTTCCTGGTTCATATACAACCCTCTCCTTTGCATGTGTCCTCACATCGTAGCGGGGATAAGAGCAGTCTCTTTTATAAGGGCATTAACCCCATGCATAAGATTAGTGAATGATTTACATGACTGAATGACCCTAATGACCTAATCACCCCCAAAGACCCAACCTCAAATATAACATTGGAGATTAGAATTCAAAATATGAATTTTGCAGGGGACAGTCTATGACATTTATTCAGCTTTTTTTTTACCTCTAGGAATCTGCCCTACAGGAATAATTGAAATAGAAACCATGTACTTTGAAGCCACTGAAGCTTCAGGGTTGCTCACTTGTATGGACCATGGCAGCTTTATATTTTTAATTTTATAATCATATTTCTAAAGAGGACAGCTTATATGTTATATAAGCTGAAGTACTCACAGAAACTGGATCTACCCCCGGTTTGCATGGTGTACATAAAGATGTTTAGTATATGTATGATAATTGGCTAACAAAATCTAACTACCTAGAAATAAAAGAAATTTTATGTTGTAGCCCAGGATTTCCTGACCTCAGAACTATTAACTTTTGACTAAAAAGTTATTTGACAATAATTTTTTGTTTAGCAGCATACCTCGCCTTTACTGATTAAATGTCAGTAGCACACACATCTGTCCAGTTGTGACAGCCGGATATGTTTCTAGACGTTGCCTAGATATACCCTAGAGGGAAAAATATCCCCCCCCACTCATTGAGAATCACTATAACTGTACCAAGGCAAACTATGCAACTATTAAAAGAAATGCCATTATTATATAAGTCTTGATGTGAAAAAAACATAAACATACTGATTAAGTGACAAAAGGAAGTTGAAGGTTTATATAAATAATGAGTTCATTCAGTAAGAAGAATATATGTGTGTATGCATGCACATTCACATACATGTGATTGAAAAACACTAGAAAAATGCACAAAAAATTGTTAGCAGTGGTTATATTTAGGGAGAGGAGCACAATAGGGGAAGGGTGGGAGGAAATGGTGGTGGAGGGAAAATGGCTCTAAACATATCTGTGCTGTTTCAACCTTTTCTACCAGCAAAGCCTTTACATCAATCTTTGACTCATTAAAAATTAAAACAAGTTATTTCCTGATAATGAATGAAAATTATGGTACATGCCGGTTAATCTAAGCTCCCACCAACATAGTATAAGGGTTGCTGTTTCCCCAATCCTCACTAACATTGTGTGTCATTACTCTTTATCATCAAATACCTAAAAAACATTTTGTCACTATTTTACTTTGTATTTCTTTAGTAATAACTTTGGTTAGAATTTCAAATATTTATTTACTATCTGAATTTCTTCTTAGAGCTGCCTATTCTGTCCTTTGTCCATTTTTTTATTGCCCATTGTTCTTAGTTCTTAGTTTATCTTTTGCTGATTGACATTAATCTTTCATCTGTCACATATGTGGCATATATAGTGTTAACCAAAGGTCATTGTCACTAATTCAATACCAACAGGAGTCCCCAATTTGGGATGCAGTTGAAGAAGTCTTGTAAAAAAATAACAGTTTATATCAGAAAATTAACTTCGAAGAGGGCAAGATGAAGAGAATGGAAAATAATAATGAGCAATAAATCTTGTAAAACAGGTAATAATGACAAATAAAAATTGTTATTCAGAAGTGACACATACTCTAAGCAAGAAAATGAAAATCATAAATTATCTGGATTTGAAGAAAATGTGACTAGGGAGGAGAAAGCATTTTCAGTTCCTGTTTTGATGGAGGAAGGGAGGAAAGTTGCAAGAAGAAGGGCAGTGAGGGTTCTTTGGGGCAGGAGAGGAAAGAGGCAGGCAATACTTGAGAATGGCTGAGGAGAGCATGCTGTTTATTTGAATGCAGGGCCTTGTGTGGACCCTGCCTTGACTACAGACAGCTCTTTCTGTTTCTGTCCCACTTTCCAGGAAGAGGACTCTTGCAGGTCTCTGACCTGAGCACATGTTCTATTATTTTTTTCTTCTTTGACCCCTTCTTTTATCAGTAAGGGAATGAATGGAGGAAGCACTTGGGGCTTGAGGCAAAGTCACACATTTCCTTGAAACTGAACATCTCATTTGAGTAAGAGCTTGGGATTTGAACAGCCTAGCCTTCAAATCCCAATTCTGCCACTTCCTAGTCAAATGACCTAGTCTCTCTCTGCACCTATTCTCCCAATCAGGTAAAATATAAAAGTAAGATCAAAATTAAACATCCAAATACTTCTAGATTAAAACTTCAGTTGAATTAAATCTGCACGATTCATAATTTACTACACTTTAGAAAATTATTAATTGTGCTAAATTCCATGTTAGCAGATTAGACATTTATAGAATTGCTATAAACCAAGTAGAGTAACACCACATAAGTAATATTTTGGTAACCTTACTATTGTAGTCTTGCTAATGGTTTAAGCAAACACTGAGGAATCCAATGTAATCAAAATAACCTTCAAGGTTTTTATAATATCAGTGATAAATGGGGAGGGGAGAGAAAGAGAGAAGAGAGAGAGAGGGACAGGGAGGGGGAAAGAGAGGTGGAGAGGGGATAAGAGGGTGGAAAAAAAGGAAAAAAAGAAAAAAGGAAGGAGAAGGGAGGGAAGAGGAGGGGAAGGAAAACTATCATCTAGTAATCTGTCATCAACCACTTATTGTTTTACTGTATTTTCTTAAGCAAGATACATACACTGTGTATGAAACTTCACTTCTGTGATTTCAATGCACTCCTTGGAAACATTTTTGAATTGATTTTTCTCTCTTTAAATTGTTGTTTTTGTTATAGGATGTGCCCTGCACAATGGTTTCAGAATTAACTCCTCTCTCTCCTTTTAAAAAACTACAGGGATCAAGATGGTGGAGAATTGAACAGAAGCCACATTGACTGCCTCCCAGGATCAATCTGGAATTAAAACTAAATTGTGGAGAAATCACCCAGAGCAAATGACTGAACAAAAGCCTTATGACCTCAGACAGACAGCAGAATCAGTCTGGTACAACCTGACTGGTAAGGAGAGTGGCAGAGATGCAAGAGAGCTTACTGGGCACCCGCAGGCAGCAGCGCCAGAGGGATATTTAAGTGGTCAGTTGGATCCCCTTCAGAAGAGCAGGGTCTAAACCGTAAGTGGTGATCCCCAGCCTACAGCACCAAAGCCCAAAAAGTATACAGATAACAGCCAGCTGTGAAAAGTGGCAGGATTGACCTCTGCCAGAGATGGGTGGCTGGAGACTGAAAGAGCGATTTAAAGGGCCAATGCATGAATTTTGATCTGCAGCCACTTACCCTGGGCTCTGGCAAAGGCAGGGGCAGTGTGGGCTTGAGATACTGGAAGAGAAATTAGGGATGGGGACTTTGGGAAGAGAACTGAGAAAGTAGTCACCGGGATCCTGGTGCTGAGTCATCTCCCATGGAGCAGCAGCCATCTTGCTCTGGCAGACCACTCTCCTGAGCTGCAGTGGCCTGAGAGGAAACAGCAGCCCCTCCCTCAAGGAGAGACTCTACCCTGGCCCTGTGGTGTTTCAGGCTGAATGCTGAGTCCAGAGTGGCAGCCACAGACAGTATATCCCTGCAAAGGCAGGGCAGGGTGGACTAGAGATGCCTGAGGAGAGACTGGGGATGGAGACTTTGGGGAGAGAACTGAGAGAGTAGCCTCCAGGATCCTGGTGCTGAATCATCCCCTGTAAGGCAGCAGCCACTGAGCTCACACAGGCCACTCCCCTCTGAGCAGCAGCAGCCTGAGGGGAAACACAAGCCCTGACTCCAGGAGGGATTCTCCCCACCCTATGGTGTTAAAGCCTGACTGCTGAGCACAGAATGACTAGATAAAAAATGGAAAGAGACAGCCCCAGACAGAAGATCCCTGGAAGTCTGGAACAGGTTGCCTAAGGTCAGAAAGGGTCAACATCTGAATTCACTGGAGGTGGATCCAGAAATAAAAGCCGATGGTAAATACTAGATGCTACTGAAACAAAGTCCACTGTGGTCTTCTCCATGAATTGCAATATTTTCTTTACTACATAGCTTTTTAACATTCATTTTTTTCTCCATCAATTTGGTGCATATTAAGTCACTAGATTTTATACTATAGTTTATCTTTCTCCTTTCTTATAATAGTCTTAATCTCTTTACAGCATTATTGATACTGGTTCATTTGCTCTTGATAGTGGGTTTGGAGGGAGTAGTTATTTTTGCAGTTGTGGGTTTCTTTCCTAGGCTTTGTGGTTTTGTTCACATAGACAAATAATGGGAAGACAAAGAAACAACCCTCAACAAAAGGAAAGGAGGAATCCCCTGAAAGACTACTAAATGAAATAGAGGCAAATAAACTATCAGATTCTGAGTTCAAAACAATGATTATAGGGAAGCTCACTGAACTCAGTGAGCTCAGTAAGAATTACAAAAAACAATAGGGAAACTATGAGGAACTTACTGCAAACTATATCATCATGAAAAAGAACATAGAAGATATCTATAAGAACCAAGAGGAAATGAAGACTATAATTTCTGAATTGAAGAACAAATTAGAAAGAGCCTAAGTAGGCTAGATGAAGCAGAGGGTCAAATCAGTGAGCTGAGGGACATGATAGAAAAAACTTGCAGAAAGAGCAAGCAATGAAAGGAGGCTCAAAAAGAATGAAGAGGTGTTAAGGGAAATGCAGGACAACATGAAACGTAAAAATACCTGTATAACAGGAATACCAGAAAGAGAAGAAGAGGAACAAGGGATAAAACACCTATTTGAAAAAGTAATGATGGAAAACTTCCCTAATTTGAGGAGAGAAAAAACCACACAAGTCCAGGAAGCACAGAGAGTCCCAATCAAGAGGAACCCAAAGAGACCCACTCAAGACACATCATAATTAAAATGGAGATATCAAAGACAAACAGAAAATCTTAAAGGCAGCAAGGGAGAAACAGGAAGGAACATACAAGGGAGCTCTGATAAGGCTAGTCGCTGACTTCTATACAGAAACACTACAAGTCAGAAGGGCATGGCAAGAAATATTCCAAGTATTGAAAAGCAAAGCTCTACAACCAAAACTACTCTGCCCAGCAATGCTCTCATTTAAAATGGAAGGTGAAATAAGGAGTTTCTCAAAAGAAGGCTAAAAGAATACAGATCTACCAAACCAACATTGCAAGATATGCAAAAGAGACAGTTTTAAGAAGATGAAGAAAAAGAGTGAGAAACACAAGTACAAAGGGAAAAAATGAATAAACACCTATCAATAATAACCTTTAATGTAAATGAATTAAATCCTCTAATTAAAAGACATAGAGTAGCTGAATGTATAAGAAAACAGGACCTGAACATATAATACCTACAAAAGATCCACCTCAGAACAAAAGACCTACACAGACTGAAAGTGAAGGATTGGGAAAAAATATTCTAAGCAAATGGACAGGAAAAGAAAAGCTGAGCTAGCAATACTTACATCAGACAAGGTAGACTTCAAAACAAAGGTCATAAAAAAAGACACAGAAGGACACTTCATAATATTCAAAGGAAGAGACGATCAAGAAGACATAAATGTAAACCTATATGCACCCAACATAGGAGCACCAAAATACATAAGGAAAATCCAGGAGGACTTCAAGAAAGATATAGAGAGCAACACACTTATAGTAGGGGACTTTAATACCCCACCTGTCGGCAATGGATAAGTCAGCCAAACTAAAAATCAACAATGATATTGTGGAACTGAATGATGTATTAGATTAAATGGACTTAACAGATATATAGAACCTTTCATCTCAAAGAAGTAAACTACACATTCTTTTCAAATGGACATAGAACATTTTCAAAGATAAGCCACATGATAGGATACAAAACAAACCTCAACAAATTTAAGAATATTGAAATCATGTAAAGCATTTTCTCAGACCACAAGGGCTTAAAACTAGAAACCAACCTCAAGGAGAAAACTCAAAAACATTCAAACTCATGGAGACTGAAGAGTATGCTATTAAAAAATGAATGGGTCAATACTGAGATCAAAGAAGAAATCAAACAGTTTCTGGAAACAAATGAAAATGAACATAGAACAGTTCAAAACCTATGAGACACAGCGAAGGCAGTACTGAGAGGGAAGTTCATAGCAATAAGGCCTACCTGAAAGAGATAAAAACATTTCAAATAAACAACCTAACACAACATCTACAAGAACTAGAGAAAAAAAAACAACAGACAAAGCCCAGAGCAAGCAGAAGGAAGGAAATAATCAGGTCAGAGAAGATCTGAATGACATAGAGACTAAAAAAATAATTCAAAGGATCAATAAAACCAGAAGCTGGTTCTTTGAAAAGATAGACAAAATTGACAAGCCTTTAAGCAGATCCATCAAGAAAAAAAGGGAGAGGACCCAAATAAAATCAGAAATGAAAGAGGAGAAATTACAACTCATACCACAGAAATACAAAGGATTGTAAGAAATTACTGTGAACAACTATATGCTAAGGAATGTGAAAACCTGGGTGAAATGGACACATTTCTGGAAAAATATCTTCCAAAACTGAATGAAGAATAAGCAGAAAGCCTGAACTGACTGATAACAGCTGGTGAAATTGAAACAATAATAAAAAA